>LTAE01003931.1:1711-19600 GCA_001647135.1 Pontederia paniculata | reverse complement strand
GGGGGGGGGGGGGGGGGCAACAATCCATCAACCTAATTAGGATGAGGTAAGGTCAAGCTAAGGACTATAACTTAGCATTTTTGTACATAAACTTTTTCTTAGTTGTGTCTGAGTTTTAGAGTCTCGTCCTCTTGGGTTTTTATTGTTCTTCTAAATTCTGGTCTACGAGTTTAGAGTATAAACTTCTTGAGTCTTTCTCATTTTCTGAATCTTGAATCCTAGTCTATGAGTCCTAGAATCTGAATTCTAGAGTCTTTTGATATTTTTCTAAATACTGATCTATGGGTATATGAGGTTTTCTCTGAAATCTTAGTTTGTGATTCGTTTATTTTAGTTTTAGAGTCTTTTGAAGAAATGTCTGATCCTATAGTCTGAGTAGTAAATGAGTCATCCACCTAAAAATAGTTTTCTCTCAAAAACATCAAAATAGTTTTGTCGATCACGATCGTGATGCCTCAGGCATGGGTCGTGACTCACTAGACATATCCCCTGATTCGCCGTGACAATTACGTCACAGGCGTGACTCGTCACCTCATGGGTGGTGACACCTGGTCACGACTGTGAGTGCACTAAAGAAAACACCTGACTCCACATCGTGGGAGTAACAACTAGTCACGCCCGTGATCAAACTTATATCTTAAATCTAATTATTCATAGACCGAGACACCTAGTCACGATAACGTACGTCGCGAGCCAACCCATCACCTACTCCTAACATATGTCACGGGTAGTCACAATATTGTCACAGCCCTGACCTGCCCACCGTGACATCAAGCCATGAGCGTGAATCTACTCTATTGCCTTTGATCATACATTACGACCGTGACAAACTCGATCACGGTTGTGACCTGCAACTCGTGACTAAGCATCAAAAGCATGAGCGGACAACCCTCACATGACTTACTCATGAATCAACCATAAAATTTCAAAAACACAATCGTTACACGGAGTTCACGCTTATTTATTGACCATCATGGCCATGACTTCTGAGTCACGATCGTGTCCTATTAACCGTGAACCAAAAGTTCATCCCTGCGATGCATATATTCTAAAAGCCATGGCCGTGACATTTGAATCACGACCATGACATATCTTTGACCGACCGTTGAACCCCATTAATGGCGAATCTCAACCGTCTGATTCCGAACTGTCACGAGCATTTAAATCTGCAGCATAAAATTCATGCTCATGATCGCTATAAGAAGGCTATCTCCCACCTCACTCCATCATCTCTCAAGAAAAAAACACAATGCCGACATATTTTCTCTTCAACATCGCCACATCTTCGGCCACCCTTCGGTCTGGATACCACCATCATCGACATCACCGGCAACTTCCTCGACTCTATCATGCCCATGATACTCAACATCACTGGCCGTGACTTTCCTATTGAAAAGATGATGTGACGAACTCATGGTCGTGACCCTCTAATTCACGTACCGTGATTTTTGGGAAGACACTAGGATGCGACGAACTCACAATCGTGACCCTCTAATTCACGAGCCGTGATTTCTAGGAAGACGTTTCTACATTGACATCTCACGATCGAGATCCCATACCACAGGTCGACTCTACTGCTGAAGAGGTGAATTGACGCACGCACAGGTCGTGAACTCAACTTCACGGGACGTGACCTACTCCAGAAGAACCGCTCGACTCTATCATGGTCGTGACTACTCTTTCATGAGCTGAGACTTTTCGGGAAGGTGTGACATCGATTAATCACGATCATGACTCATTTATCACGACCGTGATTGGCACTTGCTGCCCATTCTTTTCTCTGTTTCACATATTTCAATGGCAAAAGATCATGATGATTGCAATACTGAAGAGGAGGTCATGATGGATGCAGAATTGATCCCAATGCTTGAGTTTGTCAGATATCAAAACAATTATCACAAGAAGTATAGGGACATATCATTGTTAGAGGTTACACCCACACGATTCGCCCACCAGGAGACCTTGGAGAGATATGGTATGTTGAGCGACATGACCTAGCTCTTCGGACGAATTGGTATTACCCACCTTCTCGACCAGTCCTAGCACACCTATGAGCAGTCGACCTGAAGCAACTTCAGGACCACAAATCTGGATGGAAACACTTACAAGGCGACAAAAAATGAGTTCTAGATTTACAATAAGAGGTTCTCCTTATCTCTCAATGAATTTAATGATTTGTATCAGTTTCCACATGGAGGGAAGGGATGAGTACCGAAGGATTTTGAGTCATCACCATTCTAGACGACCATCACTAGTGAGAAGACCCTCTACTACAGGTATGCAAAGAGCAGCTAGATCCAGAACTTGATGTTTCGCTTCGCCCAAAGCATTCTTTCTAACACTATTTGCAGGCGAAGTGATAGCAACGATTCACCTAATGAGATCGACCTCTTTCTGCTCCACACCATGATCGAGGGGAAGTCAACACTGGAACCTTCATTGCAAGAAATTTTGAATGACACACCAATAAGACAAAGGACAAGATTATTATTGGAGATTCATCACCCATATTACTGAGCATTTTAGAATGAATTTGGAGGATGCAAAGATGATCAAGGGCAGTATATTTCTAGATCAGAGCACAATACTCAACATGAAGCTCGCCACCATCGACCAAGGAGTGAGGAATTTCATCTTCATGAATAGATGGAACATGATTCCTTGTAGCGGCATCTAAAGGTTCATAATGTTTCGACAAGGCCAATTGACTATTCTTCCCACCACTTTCTGAATAGTATGAGCAACCAATTAAGCCCTCTCCTTAGCCTTCATCGCGACGCCATTCGCGACCATCAGAGGAGGGACCATCTTATGAGTTGCCCAATGCACCTACTAATGACATGTCATCTTATGCTTCATAGTTCGACTTTTCAAGTTTCTAAGTCATCTTGGATGCGATCCGAGCAGAGCAGTTGTGTTAGTCGGAGATGGTGATAGAGATTCGAGTACTCTAGAACAACCAGACTGACATGCTATTAGAGAAACGTGCGCTCCAGGACAGCACAGATGAGATGACCAGGCATATGCACGATTACGACACCAGCCAGGGCCATTATGGAGGTTTCTTCTCTCTGCATCCTCCACCACCACTGCTGCCCATGGAGTAGTCTGGTTGCATTTTCTCTGTTCTTTTAGTTTTATTATGTTTCATATTTTCATTGTTGTATCATCTCACTTGGCAAAGGCTTAAACACTGAGGACAATATTGAGTCTAAGCTTGGGGAAGTTTGCATTTCATGCACTTTCTATTTAGTTTGTTGTTGCATGTTGAGTTCATTTTGTCCTCAGTTGTATGCATCAGTCTTGAGTATGAAAAAGTTGAAAGATCCAAAAATATTATGTACATCTACTAACCCTTGCTTAATTTCTAACTTTACTTAAGTATATATTCTAGAGTTGACTTGTATGATCTATGAAATTCGAGCGTCTTACTTTTAAATGTAAATCACAGGCATGTATTGGATTCTTATTTTGTGGACTAGAGTTATGACTTCCTAGACCACAAGTTCTTTTCAACTTTATTATATTTGAGTCTATAATTTTACTGCCTTTTTGAAATATCCTTTGAGCTTATCGAAAAAAAAAGTTCCAAGAAAAAAGCGTGAAAAAAAGAGAAGTGCACTTTTTTTGAAAAATTGAGGAAAATCAAAAGCATAAAAAGGGATTGAGGTGATACTTATGTGTTATTCAAAACCTAGGTGAGTACGTGCAAGTAAGCTCGAGGGATGCCTTAACCCATGTTGCCCTAAAGTCGTCTGGTCTGCGAGTCATCAGTCGAAAGTTCGTTACATGGACCACCTTGTGCAAATTGGAGAAGAGCCTAAGTGTTAACTCAATTGCCTGGTTCGACCTTCTATTTAGAACCTGAGAATGTTAGAGCAAGTAAACCCGTAGGGGATGCTTAAATCATGGTGACCTAAGGTCATCTGGTCTAGGATCCATTGGTCGAAATCCTGCTACATTGACTTCCTTGTGCAACGAAGTTAGAACTAAAAAAAATCAAAGGTTATATATCTTTTTGCCTTCAAGATTATTGCTGTAAATTGTTAGACTCTGTTTGGAAGTTGTGATGGATTATGTTTAAATTGTTTATGAGTTAGAAACTCTGTGAAGGAGGAAGATGGATGAAAGTGCATTGCTAGTGATGAGCAGGAGACTCAGGGTGCAAGGAAAGTATTGGTCTATAAAGTCAATGTTATAACGGAAATAGTTTTGAAAATTTGCTCTAGAATTTTACTTGAGGACAAGCAAGACTTTAAGCTTGGGGGAGTTTAATGCGCCTTAAATTAGTCATGTTTTTTATTGCATATTTATTATGATTTTTCATGCATTTTTTGTCGTATGCATCATTTTACTCTTCATTTTGCTTCTTTTGTATTTTTAGAGTCAGAGTCTACATAATTTATATTTTGTGTATCCAGGGCAGCTGGTAGCATGGCAGAGGAAGGCCATTGAAATATGGCTTTAAATTGGAGTTTAATTAGAGCAGAACTCAGAAAAGGGCTTTGGTCATGGCCGTGATAGGATTGTTAAGGGCCGTGACAGGCTTGTCAGAGGTCGTGACATCAAGTTGGACAAATAAAAGGCTTAGGTCACAAACGTAATTTTTAGATCACGAGCCGTGACATTGTTACAATGTTCGATTATGGTCGTGATAGGCTTGTCATAGGCTATGACATGAAGGAAATTGAAGGCCATTCGGTCACGCCCGTGACGTACAACTCACCTACGTTACATTTTAAGAGATTGATCATACCCGTTCGGTCACAACCACGAAGTATTAGTCACGAGTCATGACGTACATGAAGAGCAAAATTGGTTCATGGTCTTTTTAATTTTGACACGGGTCATGACATCTCCCATGCAAATGCACTATTATTCAGACACGACCATGAGAATTTCACGGTTTTTATTAATTTTGCAATTTTAATGTCATTTTATATAATTCTTCGACGGTTCCGATCCATTTTTAAACCTTATCTTCTCCTAGACGAATTTTATCAAACCAAGGACTCTTCTAACTTATAAATAACTCTCCAAACCTTCATTCAGGGGATGATTCAAGGTTGAGAGAGCCTATACAAAGAGAAGACGAAGACCTGTTGAAGTTTTCTATGAAGACGATCGTCGTGAATTCCCATGTATTTTACTGAATCTTAATTATAAAACCTTCTTCTCTTATATTTCTGAAGGATGAACTCCCATGTATTTAATTATATTTTATTACTTTGGAAAATTTCTATTGTAAAAAGGAAAAACTGGACAAACCCTATTTTTTTTCTATTGATTTAAGTTTATTCAACCTCTTATGTGTATGCTTGTGACTTAATGCTTTTCATGGATTTTTTGAGATGATCTATCCTAGATAGGAATAAAATATTCATAGTTTTCTTTGATTTTATGATTTGATCATTAAATTTCTATTTAAGGCATTGTGTACCACACATAGAAAGCATCATGTAGGAGTATCATTGTGTGAGGTATGTGTGATTAGCATCCTTGAGAGGAATAGTCCGTAGCCTAGGGAATCCAATTTCATGCATCTCAAATCTCCTATTCGGTTATATTGTGATCCCGAAGAAGAGTAGTCAATCTCTTAGTCTTGGTATGGTTGGCTAATCCTAGAGAGGAAGTCATATATTTAGGATGTGGGTTCAAAGGTTACACCCATGTATTTTGATGATAGCAAAAGTATGTGATTAAAGTTATTTAATCAAGTATTAAGTTGTGCAGCTTACAATTTGAAAATTAAATGAAAAAGGGGAGTTCACAGACATAGTGGTACCACTCGAAGGCAGCGGTCGATGGGTATGAAAATAACAACAAGATTTCAAAAGGTCGATACAGCGGTCGACCGGTCCGCCAAAGCGGTCGACCGCTCCATACCACAGAGCCAACTTTCACCTCTGGAATGAGAAATGGTCAACCGCTTCAAGACACCGATCGACCGGTCTGCTATCAAAGAATAATTTTTTGTCAGAGCGATCGATCGGTCCGCCAAAGCGATCGATCGCTCCAAGACGCAAAGCTGCAGTTTGCTTCTGAACGAGGAACAATCGATCGCTCCAAAGGAGCGATTGACCAGTGGTGAGCAAAACACTCCAACGGTCCTATTTCTTATGTCCTATCGAAGGGGAAAAGGTGTATAATGGTCACATTGAAGACAAAATGCTATATAAGAGCATTTAGGAAGTTGCAAAAGTAACTAAGTAAAAGATTTCACCTTACATACATCCAAGAGCATCCAAAGAGCATTCTTGAGCATAAACTTGCAAACTCTCTTCTCCCTTTCTCTTATTCTCAAAGTGAGTTCATATTGTAAGAGAGATTGAGTGAGAAGCCTTCTTTATAAGCTTGACAGAAAGTTCATTGTTAAGAGGTGTGGTCTTGCCTCTTGAGCGAAAAAAAAGACTTGTGTTGTAAAGGGTACTTCTCCCTATTCGGAAAGAATACTTGATAGTGAAACTTCGAGGTTCTCAAGACGTGAAAAGTCGGAGCGAGGACGTAGACCAAGGAGTTGGGCTGAACATCGTCAACAAATCTTCTTTCCGATTTGCATTCTCCTTTACGCACTTCTTTCATAAGATTGCTTAGTCTTAATTCATCTTGTTTTGATTGTTGAAGATGTTTTGTAAAACTTACTACACCAATTCATACCCCCCCCCCCCCCCCCCCCCCCCCTTTTTACTACTCGTTCAAATGATCCTTCACAATGCACGAAAGGTAAAAGACTCTTGATAAAATTGGAATGGAAAGGAGATTTTTTTTTATTGTGCTCTTGATGCTACCGAATTTAATAGTCTCTACTTGTCAAACATCTCATGAAATTTGGAAAAAATTATTGTGACCCATGAAGGAACGGATAAGGTCAAAGAATCTAGACTAAATATTTTGAATCATCAATATGACTCTTTTAAAATGAAAAATGATGAATCTATAAATGAAATGGTTGTTAGATTTAATGATATTGTGAATGGCTTAGGCTCCTTGGGCGAGTCAAAAACTAACCCTCAAAAGGTGAAAAAGTTTCTTAGGTCTCTTTCTCCAAAGTGGCACACAAAGAGGACGGTAATTGAAGAGAAGAACCTAAACGAACTTGAGTTTGATGATCTTATAGACTCTCTTCTAATCTATGAGATAGGAGTCAAGAAAGAGCAAGAAGAATCAATCACAAGCAAGAAGAAGAGTCTTGCCTTAAAAGCTATTTAAGTAAATGAAAATAGCAATGAGATGAGTGATGATGAAGACCTTGATGAGAAGAAGCTTGCTTTCTATGCAAAGAAACTTGACAGACATCTTAAACTCTCAAGGCAAAAGAAAAGGAATGATCTATCTAAAAGAAGATCCTCAAACAAGAGTCAAATTACATGCTTCGAGTGCAAGAAGATTGGACATTATAAAAATGAATGTCCAAATATCGGAAAGAAGTAAAAGGATGGAGAATTCTCTAAGAAGAAGAAGGAGGAGGCTCTTCAAGCCGCTTGGGATGAAAGTGAAGAAGAAGGAAGTCAATCATCAAATTCCTCAAGTGGAGATGAAGTTTACCTTTACTTAATGACAAATGAGGATGAGGTAAATTCTAATTCATCTAGTGATGACGAATCTTTCGATATGCATGAGGAATTTAGAAATCTCATTAGAAAATATGGTGCACTTAAAAAGAAACATGAACGTTTAAAAAGGGAATATGAAGATGTTATAAATGCACATAAAACATCTTTTGTTGATTGCAAAAAATGCAAAATTTTGGAAGATGAAAATACCGATTTTGAATTTTTGGTTGAAAGTTTGAAAGGTGAAAATGATACTTTAAAACGTTGTTTTGAAAAGCAAGAAGTTATGATTAATTCTTTGAAAAAGGAAGTTGCAAGTTTTAAAGAGCAAATAACCAAGTTTTCAAATGAGGAAAAAGTTTTAGATGCTATGCTTGCTAGTCAAAGAAAATATACAAATAAATATGGACTTGGATATAGTGCTTTTGATTTAAAGAAATAAAAGAGAATACTTTTTTGTAAAAGCATCACACTCTCATACTTCTCATTTCTATATTACTTGCTTTCATTGTGGTTATAATGGTCACTACTCCTATGAATGTAATATTAGAAAAGGGCGAAATGTAGGTATGAAGAAGATTTGGGTTCCAAAGAGAATCCTAACTAACATAAATGGACCCAAATTGGTTTGGATACCATAGAAGTGAAAATCTTGAAATTTTCTTTGGTAAGGTACCACAAAAAGAAGGAAGAACAATGACAAAAGATACCTAGATAGTGGATGCTCAAGATACATGACCGAAGATCCAATAAATTTCATTTCCTTGAAAAATAAGAACTTTGGAGTCATTACCTTTGGGGATAATGCAAAAGGAAAGGTCATTGGCATAGGTAATGTTGGTAAGGGTAACAAAGTTTCCCTTGAAAATGTCTGGTTGGTTGATAGTCTTAAACATAATTTAATTAGTATTAGTCAATTGTGTGACAAAAATTTTTTGATCAAATTTGAAAAGAAAAAATGTTTAATATTGGATGAATTTGAACAACTACTTCATGTTGGTTTTCGTCACAATAATATTTATCAAATCGATTTTGAAGACTTAGAAAATGAAACATATCTTAGTGCTTTGCATGATGATATTAACTTTTGGCATAGACGATTGAGACTTGTAAATTTCAAACTATTTTACATTTTTTTTAAAAATGAATTAGTAAGAGGACTATCTAAAGTTAAATTTGAGAAAAATATCGTTTGTGATTCTTGTCTTAAGGGAGAATAAATTAAATTCTCATTTAAATCAAAAGGCATTATTAGTACAAAAAGACCTTTTGAATTACTAGATCTTGATTTATTTGGACCCATTGATGTACATAGGAGGCAAAAGATATGTATTTGTGATAGTTTATGATTTCTATCGGTTTACTTGAACATTATTTCTTTCTCAAAAGAATGAAGCTCTTAATATGTTCTCAAAGTTTATAAAAAGAATTCAAAATGAATTTGAAGTGAAAATATCAAAAATTAGAAGTGATCATGGAGGAGAATTTGAAAATCATAAATTTGAAGAATTTTGTGAGGAAATTGGTATGTTTCATAACTTTTCAACTTTTAGAACATCTCAACTAAATGGAGTTGTAGAAAGGAAGAATAGGTTACTTTAAAAAATGGCTAGAACTATTTTGAATGAGAGTAATTTGTCTAAGCATTTTTGGGCGAAGGCCATGAACACTTCTTATTATGTTTTAAATAGAATTACTTAGGTCTCTTGTAAAGAAAATATGTTTTGAAATTCTATATAGAAAGAAGCCTAATATTTCATATTTTGAAGTATTTGGATGTAAATGTTTTGTTTTAAATAATAAAGATAAGTTAGGTAAGTTTGATGCAAAGTGTGATGATGCTATCTTTCTTGGTTACTCCATGACTAATAAGGCATATAAAGTGTATAACAAACGAACAATTGTTGTAGAAGAATCAATGGATGCTAGATTTAATGAAACTAATAACTCTTTGATGAGAAAGAAAATAGATCTAGATGAGGACAATAAAGATGTGATGGAGATTCAACCACAAATGGGGAAGATGCAAATCGAAGAAAATGTGCAAGAAGTCACGAATAAAGAGTCATCAAACGAAGAAGTCATTCAAGGACAACAAACTGAGGCTCAACAAGTGGTACCAAGGAATTGGAAGCTTGCATCATCCCACCCTCTCGATCAAGTCATAGGTAATTTAGGTGATGGGGTAAAAACTCGAAATTCCTCAAGGAACATATGTGCTTTTTAAGCTTTTTCTCTCTCAAATAGAGCCAAAAGATATTGATGAAACTTTAAGTGATTCAAATTGGATAATTTCTATGCTAGAAAAACTTGAAATTTTGAAAGAAATCAAGTTTGGAAGCTTAAGAAACAACGCTAGACTAGTGTCCAAGGGTCACTCACAAGTAGAAGGGATTGATTTTGATGAAACTTTTGCTCCGGTAGCTAGACTTGAAGCAATCAGAATGCTTTTAGCTTTTGCATGTTTTAAGATTTTAATTTTTTTTTCAAATGGATGTTAAATCAGCATTTTTAAATAGATACAAAATGAGGAAGTGTATGTTGAACAAACTCAAGGTTTTGAAAATACCAAATTTCCAAATCACATTTTCAAGTTGTCAAAAGTAATTTATGTTCTTAAACAACCCCCTAGAGATGGAACGAGAGATTAAGTCTTTTCTAATTGAAAATGATTTTCAAAAAGGGAAGGTTGACACTACATTATTTTTAAAGCATCAAAAGGAACATATTTTAGTTGGCCATATTAATATTGATGACATTGTTTATGGTGCTACTAATGAAGAATTGTGCAAAGGGCTTGAAGCTCTTATGCAAGGAGTTTGAGATGAGTATTGTAGGTGAATTTAACTTCTTCCTTGAACTTCAAGTGAAGCAAACGCAGGATGAAATTTTCCTAAGCTAAGAAAAGTATACAAAGGAAGTACTCAAGTGATTTGGCATGGACAATTGCAAACCAAGTTCCACAGCAATGAGCACATCAACAAAATCGGATATGGATGAGAATGACAAGCCAATCGATCAAAAAATATATAGAGGTATAATCGGTAGCCTTCTCTATTTAATAGCCTCTAGACCCGATATCATGTTTAGTGTATGTTATGTGCTAGATTTCAATCCGCACCTAAGGAAAGTCACTTACCGTCAAGCGTATCATGAGATATCTTAAGCACACTAGTGTTTCAGGCATATGGTATGTTAGGAACTCACCTTTTGAACTTCATGCATACACCGATGCGGATTTTGCCGGATGCAAAGTCGATAGAAAAAGCACTAGTGGCATATGCTGCTTTCGTGGTAGTTCACTCATTTCATGGGCGAGTAAGAAACAAAATTCTATAGTTCTCTCTACCGCCAAAGCGGAATATGTAGCGGCCAGTAGTTGTTGTGCACAAATTTTATGGATCAAACAATAATTACTTGACTATGATATAACATGCTCAACAATTCTTATTAAATGTGACAATACTAGTGCCATAGAAATTACTAAAAACTCGCTTCAACATTCTAGGACAAAACACATTGATTTGAGATATCATTTTATTAGGGATCATATGACTCTAAAAAATATTTCTATTGAACATGTTCCTACTGAGATTCAACTTGTCGATATCTTTACAAAACCATTAAATGAAAAATGATTTTGTATGCTTCGGAGAGAATTGGGTATGCTTAATTTGTGATTTCCTATCAATTCAAATTAAGGATGCCTTGGCTATGCAAATGTCATTTTTTACATGAATTGAACATTGAAAATGTGTTGCACAACACATACATATAATTTAAAGAGTCAAATTCCATTTTTGCAACCGAAAATTGAAAGGTTTCTTGAAAATTCAGACCAATCAACCAGTTCAGGCGAGCAGTCGACCGGTTCAGAATTTTTTTTGTATCCATCAGATATAGAGGTCGATCGATGCCAGCAAGCACTCGACAGCGGTCGACCGCTCCACAAAATGGTCGACCGCTCTGCACGACTTAAAAGACCCGAGAAGGGTTATTTTCTTTTGTTTTCATATTCTCTTTCCTTCTTCACTCTCTCGACGTCACAGTGATCCTCTCCGGTGATTCCTCCATTTGATGCATGTTTGTTCACTTCCATCTTTCCCGCAAGATCAAGGTCCATCCTAAGTGCATTTTTAAAAGTTTTTTTCCTTTCTTTCTCACATATTCTTGTTTCTTAGGGTTTCTTTCACTTCCTTCTCTCAACTTTCATATGTTCCTCGTCAAATAAGTCTCACGTCTTGATTCTTCACTTGTTTTCTTCTCTTAGAGTCTTGATCGTACTTCTTGATCCTTTTTTTGCCTCTCCAAGGTTTTTAAACCCTAGGTGTCCTTCCCCGCCCACCAAGTGTTCGATAATTTTTCAAAGAGAATTATTCTTCCTTTGATAGTGTTTAATCCAAGTCATGAGTTCCAAACGCAAAGTCTTTGCTTCCAAAGGTTCCATCCGGGATGCTCGTAAGCAAAAAGGCCCAAGTTCCTCTTTCGATCCTACTCTTGAGAAAGAATTTGATCCGTCCTTCTTCGTAAATTCTACCATTGCATCCAACTACAAAAAGCTCTATGCCTCGTGCAAAGTTGTGTCCGACAAACATTGGGAATCCCTCAAAAATGCCACAATTGCGAGATTCTTTTGATGGCACAGGGTGGCTTCCCCTTCTAAAGATCCATGAGCCTATCTATCCTCGTTTGGTGTGTCATTTATATGCCAACATGTCATATTCGACCAATAGGAGCATCATTGATTCGATTATCCTTGGATCTCCTATTCTTCTCACCTCGACTAGTCTATCTGAGCTTCTAGGTGTGCCCACTGCAGGTGATACAGGATTTATGAACATGCGGAACTATCCTATTCTTCTAGATGGAGTTCTTGATGTTGTGTTTGAGGGCAAGTGTGATCGCTTTCTAGCCAAGGATACACATATGCTTTTGATTCTAGTTCTTAAGGCCGCACATTATCTTCTGAGCCAAATTTTCTTCCCTCATTCCGGAAATCACACTGACCTCACTTATCAGGATATGTATCATTTTTATTGTCTTCTGAACCTTGACACTCGTCCCACCAACTTTATAGATACCATGATTCAGACTCTAATAAACATTAAGGACAAGATTCTTCCTGCTCATGGTTAGAAGACTAGTCTCTACTTTGATCAGTTCCTCACTCGCATCTTTCGCCTTAGTGGAGTTATCATTCTTGATGACGAGGAGGTCTTAGAGATGAGCCCCACAGACATTATTGGTGCTGGTACACTCAGTCGCAAGGGCTTGCGCTATCGCGATGATGAGTGGGTGTACGTAGGCAAGGGCAAAAATGTTGCACCAGACTCTCACTCTGAGGAGGAGACTGAGGATGTGCCACAGATAGGGAACCGATAGATACTGATCCGACTACAGGGGCACATGCTCCTCTCCCACACTTTACACATGCTGACTATGATAGCTTGGTGGCTCGGATGACCGTCTTGGAGCTCGGACAGCAGAGGATCGAGCGTCGCGTGAAGGCTTTTCAGAATTGTCTATTTGCATATCTTCACTCGACGGGATTTGATACCTCTTCATACGAGGATGATGTGGGTGTACCGGATGCTTAGGATCTTCTTTTTTCGTTCTTCTTTTTTTTATGATGTCAAAAGGGGGAGAATTTGGACTTTTGGAAATGGGCTTATTTGGTTAGATATTATGTTAGGAGTTGCATTTGTATTAGGCTTTGGATAGTTCCAAGCCATGACTATATACTTTAGATGTTTGGTTTATGTTGTGATCTTCACTATGTTATTATTCTATTATCACACACTTCGGATTATTATTTTGCTCGTGTTGGATTATGCTCTTTGGATTAACCTATCATGAGAAGTGTATTGTCTCCATATTCTTTAAAGTTATTTGTTCTCCCTTAATTATGATTGTTAATAAATTATGAAATTTGTTTATGCATATATTAAGGGGGAGCAAAAATTAAGGGGAAGTTATTTCGAATTATTATTACTTTTGCAAAAATTAATCACATAAGTTTGTCATCATCAAAAAAGGAGAGAGTGTTGGTTCAAAGGTTACACCTCACATATTTTGATGATAGCAAAAGTATATGATTAAAGTTATTTAATCAAGTATTAAGTTGTGTAGCTTACAGGTTAAAAATTAAATGAAAAAGGGGAATTCACAGACATAACGATCGACCGCTCTAGGGCAGCGGTCAACCTGTACGAAAATAACAACAAGATTGCAACGGTCGATGGGTCCGCCAAAGCGGTCGACCGCTCCACACCATAGAGCCAACATTCACCTCTAGAATGACAGCTTCACGACACCGATCGTCCGATTTATTGCCAACGGATAGTTTTTCGTCAAAGCGGTCGACCGGACCGCCAAAACGGTCGACCGCTCTAGGACACAGAGTTGTAGTTTGCTTCTGGACGAGGAACGGTCGACCGCTCCAAGATAGCGGCCGACCAGTAAGGCGCCAACGGCTCATTTTTGTCAGAGCGGTTGACCGATCGGTGGCGAGCAGAACACTCCAACAACCCTATTTTTTATGTCCTATCAAAGTGGAAAAGGTGTATAACGGTCACACTGAATACAAAAGGCTATATAAGAGCATTTAGGAGGTTGCAACAGTAACTAAGTAGAATATTTCACCTTGCATACATCCAAGAGCATTCTTGAGCATAAACTTGCAAACTATCTTCTCCCTTTCTCTCATTCTCAAAGTGAGTTCATATTGTAAGAGAGATTGAGTGAGAAGTATTCTTTATAATCTTGAGAGAAAGCTCATTGTGAAGAGGTGTGGTCTTGCCTCTTGAGCGAAGAAAAAGATTTGTGCTGTAAAGGGTACTTTTCCCTATTCGGAAAGAATACTTGATAGTGAAACTCTGAGGTTCTCAAGGCGTGAGAAGTCGGAGCAGGGACGTTGAAAACTCTAATCCTCAAAAATCTAATTTTTCCCTAATCATTATTCATCATGGTCCAATGCTTGATGTCATCATATTTTCTAATGCAATATTGATAATATATTTACCGTCTCTTCTAAATTTTATTTTTCTTGTGAGAAATTATTTTATCTCAAACCAGTGTACCCTCTCATTAGTTTGTGGAATTAGACTAGGGTAGAATACAATCCTCGTGGCAATAATAATTCAACTCATCTAAACTATTACTTGTTAACAGCTAATGTACTTGCTAGCAAAAAATTTAGGGTACATTAGCACGCATCAATTTTATAATTGATCTAATAGTCATACCTATGGTGGATTATGATGTTATATTATGTATGGACTTGTTGTCTTACCATGACACTAATGTCTTGTGCAAGAAAAAGAAAGTGATCATAGGTGCTCATGACATACCATGTATCACCATTAGGGGTTCTCCAGCTAAAGGGAACAAAGTGATGGTATCAGCAATCAAAGCTCAGGATGTAGAGGTTATCTATCCAACATCATCAAGAGGAATGCTCCTACTACGAACTTGTGGCAAATAGATGTGGTCAGAAAATTTCCTAATATTTTCCCAGATAATGTCATCGGGCTACCTCCGCAACGAGAGATCGACTTTCACATCGAGCTTTTTTTCGGGATAGCGAGAGTCTTTGTTCTACCATGCGGCAGGTATGGATTTGGGGGATTACATACCATCTCGGCCACATATCTTAAGGCTATGTTTAGATAATATATTATTATAACTCAACCCAACTGTACTAGAAATCTAGTTGTGTAAATTTTGTTTATTTTAACTCTCATCCCAATTTCATGTTGTAATATTATATTTATCTATTTTATTATTAATATTTTACAATTGCAGTCAATTTTACCAATGGTAAAGCAGTTTGTCAATTAAAATAATGGATGTGGCAGACACATTAATATTTTCTCTCATAAAAAATAAAAAAAAATAAAATTTAGTGGCAGATTATCATATTTTTCAACTTACTTAATTTTTAACTCCAATAACTAAATTTTGTAAGTGAAATGAGTGTTTATCATTTTTATTTCATTGTACTCATTTCTGAATATATGGATATAAGCAAAAATTGTAAGTAGAAGTCTTCGAAATCTGAATTCTTATGAATAAAAGTGAAGAAATAACTCATGTTTCTACTTACTATTTTTCGACTTACTTCCAGACAAGTAGAAAAACAAGTGAATTTATTTTTTGATTAAAAAAAATAAACATAGTGCAAGATGAAGATCTTAATAAGATTTGTTCCAACACGAGACCACCACGTGATCCTCCACTTTTTGTTTCGATGTGTTTGTCATCTATATGATTGGATTTTCATATTTTCGTGTCCTTTTCTCCCACTTGGTACACTTGCATTATAGCATGTATGCTTTCCTATTTTCAAGTTTACATAGGAGGTTTAAGAATTTGGCCTCGTATTAATGTCATAATAAAGTTATCAATAAGTAAACTACTATATTATTGGAATTAGCAGTACATGTCTTAATCAATAAAGTTCCTAATTCATGAAATCCCTTATGTTGTCACTTACTCGTGTTATGATTATGGCTTGAAGTAGCTAAATGTACTTTGGCTACCAATAGACGCTTGAATGGTGTACTGCACCTAATTCATGAAATCCCTTTGGGCAGAATGCAGTTACTCTTTCTTTTCTCGGGTGATAAAGAACCACATACATACTCTTGCTTTATGATTAGGAATGGATATTTGGCAATCCATATTCCAATTCTCTCTCTCTCTCTCTCTCTCTCTCTCTCTCTCTCTCTCTCTGTGTGATAAAGAACTACATACTCTTGCTTTATGATTAGGAATGGATATTTGGCAATCCAATATTCCAATTCTCTCTCTCTCTCGTCATGCAATTCCCATGCCGTAGATCTTCGACAATCAAATATTCCAAGTCTCTCTCATAATGCAATTCGTATGCTATCTTTGCCAGCTCACGAACCATCAGATTTGCTTTTGTTGATAAACTTAGCCGCTAAAGAAAAAGTGGAAGTGCCCCTGATGTTGGCAAAGGACCAAAAAACTCATGAACCTGGGATGAGAATTCATTGTAGATTCTCTGGATGGCTTGATAGAAATATCAAATCTTGTTGTGTTTAATGAGAAATACATATTAGCTGACGCTGGGTGAACTTTTAACGTCATGTTTGACATGATTAATAATTTAACTAATTAATAGTGATACGATTAGATAATAGCGACTTAAATGATTAATAACGATCAGCGCAGCGCTTTGGTCTACCAATAAACTCAATTGACATATGCAAATGTTGTGCTTGCCGATTGATGCATTAGTAAAATTATATTCTGAAGCCTTTTATGCTGCAGATGCATTACCCCAATGATGCAGCGTACACAGATTAACGTTATAAACCTATCCTTTTCTCACTTCAACTACAAACATTGTAATGGAGAAATAAACAACACTTGTATCTATATAATATAAAATCATGTTTCATGACAATTGTGCAGTTCGCTTAATATAAAGTAATGCATGAGATTTTTTGTAGTTAGTTGAAATTCATTCTCCTTTTTCGCTCTATCTTTTTTCTCTTTGTTTTTGAATTTTTCTTTTCATCTTAGAATGTTAGAAAATATTATGCTCGTAAATTAGCATACTGATGTGTGTGTGTTAACATCATGATTATATTTATATTTCTCATAAATCATTTTCTCTTATTGAACTTTCATATTTTATAATATTTTATTGACTATAAAAAAAATTAAATTAAACTAACAATATAGAATATAAATCAATATTTACAAAAGCTATCTATCAAAGCATTTATATCTATATGGATATCAAAATTTATATCTATATATAATATAAAGTTATGATCATGGTAAACTAGGAAACTAGGAATAAAAAATTGGAGCATTCTGTTTCCTCCAATCTCCTTATTTTTTAAAATTTTATAATTATAAAAAAATATTGTAAGATAAAAAGGATTATCAATTCAAAATAGAAAGTTAATTATATTTTTTTCATGGATTCAATTTCTCTCTTTTAAATCATGATATATTAGGAATTCTTTTATAAATTTGTATTTAGAATATAGGAACAATGACTATTGTTTAGTATAATTATTATTTTAAATCATGATATATATATGAGTTTAATGGGTGTGTAAATCACTTTTTGATTTATACATTCAATCATTGCATCCGACGGTTGAAATTAGATCTAGCATAAATAGTTAATTTTTTTATCCAGAAATAAACTATTTTTTTAACTCAAAAATAAATTACTTATATCATATCTAATCTCAATCGTGAATCACTTGATTGGCATGTATAAGTCAAAAAGTGATTTACACATCCATTAAACTCTCTCTCTCTCTCTCTCTCTCTCTCTCTCTCTCTCTCT
>LTAE01003930.1:11440-34740 GCA_001647135.1 Pontederia paniculata | reverse complement strand
TTATATCTTGAGTCGACCGTATATGCCTCCTCCTCCATACACTTTGCTGTTTATATAACCTCCTCCTCCTTATGCTGGTCGACCGTTTATATCCTTAGCTGCAACATGATTTTTCAAGATGTGTAATAAGTGTGCAGTGGTCGTCCATTCCTTTAGCTCAGGTCGACCGCTGTACTGAACTTGTCTATGTCCTGTTACAGAAATCAGCTCAAACAAGTTCATTAGTATAGACTGAGTTCACTTACAAATTTGTGATCATTCAAAACAATCTCGGGATCCTAGATTCAACACATATTTTCATAAGGACCTATTATTATATATTTATTGCATAAGAAATAGAAGAGTCCTACCAATGAATCCATGTCAAAAATTTAAAAGATGACTAATTCTCATAATCAGATTGTCTTAAGATTTCGACATAGAATAAAGTAAAAGATTAAATTGTTTCATCATCATCAATTTTGGCACTAGTGGCAACTAATTTGTTGACAATAGAAATAAATGATTAAGGTGGTCTTATATTGATGCACCATCTTTCATCCTCTAGTAGTATAGCTGACATCGTACAAATATCTTATTGACTAAAGATTTTTTCTTATGCATGTTTCGTAGTTTGTCCCACAAACACTTCACAATAGTTTCAGACTGAACATTGAATAGACCAAAATCTCCAGAAGCTAAAAGAATATTTTCTAATTTTAATTCATTTTTTAGAACATTCTTTAGCTAATATCCCTTCAAGTTTTTTTCTTTTCGAAAATTATAGCATCATAACCATCTTTTACCAATAATACATCCATCTTTAATTTCCATGATGCAAAATTCATTCCATTTAAACAAGGAATTTCATATTTATTATGTCTCCCTATCATCTTAAATTATACTATGAATGAACAAATTTAGAACGAGCCCTCATCTCATATACCTATTGATAGAACAAAGGTACCATAAAATAGAAACTAGGATACCGATTAATTTACAAGGAGGCACAAAATAGAATGCATGATAGTTTTAAAATAATAATATAAAAATAAATAAGAATAAATGTGTAAGAAAAATAAAAGGAAATTGTGTAAGAAAAATAAATAACGCAAACAAATTTATAGGATTCTCGCTTTGATTTATGTCCACGAGCGAGATCTCAAGAAGCTTATTTTATTCATTCAAGATAGCAAAAATATAATAGATTATACAAGAGAGGAATAATGTAACATGAGGTAGCGCCAGAAAGAAAACTTTTCTTCTTTTTCTAGCTCTCTCTCAATTTTTTCTCCTCTCCAAGCTTCCAAGATGTTCGTAGGACCATATGTCCCCAAGGACCTATTCATATATATTTATAGCATGAGAAATACATGAATTATACTTGGATACAAATTCTAATCTATTCCTAAAAAAGTTGGCTTGAATTAATAAATTATCCTCACAAAGAGTCTCTTAGCGGGACTAGGAAACTTATTTTAATCCCATACAATAATCGATTAAAAATTCAGCTTGAGGCTTTCTTTCAAAATTCTTCTTATACCTATTGATCCTTCTATACAATAAGAAGTTCAAGGATGAGTGAGTCAAAAGGATTAGATAAACCAAAGGCGAACATGTTTTTATTATGCTTTAAAATATTATTTACATTGTAAAAAATAATGAAATTTATAATAATACTATTATTTTAATAATAATAATAATAATAATAATAATAATAATAATAATAATAATAATAATAATAATAATAATAATAATAATAATAATAATAATAATAGTGGAAATTGGGAGAGACTTCAATTGGGTAGTTAGTATATCATTTTAGGTTACAAATGTTTGCTTGCTCTTTTCATATGAATGTTAGTTACAAAATATTGTATAAATATTTCATTATTAGTTACAAAATATTGTATAAATATTTTATTAATTTATTATCTATACAAAATTGCCTAAACCTTGCATAGAATATAAAGATAATTAGGCTAAAGTCGTCCTTATTTAAAGATCTTCTGTGATGAATTAGACATGATGATTTTTCATTTCATCTAAAATAATGCTGAGTAATGATAAAGTATTGATGATATTATTATGGCATCATTAAATAGAAGTTATTTTGTAACTAAGGTCACCATTGCTCAGACAACATATTTATTATGTATTGTTTTAACCTATACATTCATTTCATTCTAAAAACATATTTATATATTCTAGCAACATGAGTAATAATCTTCAAATCTAAGGGTATGTTTAGATTTAGGCAAGAAGGGTAATGGAGGGGAGGATTAAAATTACTCTTATTTGAATACAAAATTTTTAAAAGGGAAAGTAAAAAAATTAACCTCCTTTCACTACCTAAATAACTAAAAAGCATCCATCTTAAATTAAAGTTGAACGAAGGGTAAATGAGTTTTCTTTCAATACCCTCCCTTTCATTACTTTTCAAAAGTTGAAGTAGTTCAATTTTAGTACAATAAAAGTAAAATTATTGACTTATACAAATAGACACATTTCATTATTTCAATATTAATTTTTAATCGTGAAATATAAATATTTTGCATGCAATCAACAATGGGATAAATTATATTTGTTAACTTCTTTGACTTGATTAACCATATAAACTCACAGTAAGAATAAAATATATTTGATTTTAAAATTAAGATCAATTATATATTTTATAATTATGTAGATATTTCTTTGCACTCGATGAGAACCAAACTCAAGTTTATTGATACAAATAAAGTATTTTCTTTGGAGTTTATATCTTTATATTATACTTTATTTAGTTTAGCTAATTATTATTTTCTATAAGAATAAGAAAAACATAAATTTCAAATTATATTTTTCAATAAGTGTAAAATTATTGATTTACTATTCGAAAGTTCATGTTGCCAGAATCTAATAGAAGAAGCAAAATGAAAAAAAGTTCTACCTAATATCATAAAGCAAATTACATTTAGTTATTGAATAAAAGATACGAATTATCAACCCACACACGTATCTTATCATTTCCATTCATCCTTGGGGAAGAGTTCTTTCCTTAGATGGTGTCCAATGGTTTATAGATCCTTGATTTGTTGGAATGGTTAGAAATTGAATATTTTATCCATTTTGATTGATTCATTCAATTCTACCAGAATCCGATTATGGTGGAGATTATATCGAGCAACCATCCATTTTTTGTAATTTACCAGCCCTACGAAACCTTGAATTTTTCATCTATATATTGGATACTTTTCTTGCCATTTGCATCAGTTCTTTCATCTCGTAGCATCAGAATTTTATTCATTTATTTTGCCACAATACTTAGGAAAACAACAAATATTTTTTTTCTAGTTGATAGTTACTCTTTTCCTATTCATTCAGCATTTGGTTTGTTCCTTTACTTAATTTTCTCTCTCATATATGTTAACTTTTAGTTCATGGAATCAGTATTCTTTTTATATTTATAATTTTTTTGTCAGCCCAAATCTTTTTTGAGGCTTTGGTGCATCCTTGTAGTAGATCGAATCTTAGCATTGATGAAATAACTAACATGCATACTTTTGTGGCAGATATGTTTGGAAACAAGTTTCATGATTAAGGTGGAGAATTACAAAAAAAATAAAGATAATTCGATAGACGTTCTATCAAAAAAGGGCATCCATAAAAGAAAACTTATGCCTGTCATAATGTACTTGTTACCAAAGGAAGAGGAAGATGAAGAGGAGGAGAGAGTGAAAATTCTCATATAAAAGTATAATAGAGAAGACCATACAAAACTTGAGAAAGGTATATCTCAGGGCCCTTTAAAATTTTCAGAAAATATAAATGCTATTAATGTTTAACGAAAATATATTGTATTTTTAAGTATTGGATAATCAAGTTTTCGAAAAACTAAATAATATTAGTTATTAGAAAAGACAGTTGTGTTTAAAATTTTCACTTGTTTACATGTATCCCTCATTTTGGTTCTTACTGCTTTTGCATTCTTATGTGATTGAACTTTTGGCTTTCTATCTTTTAAGTATTTGTAGTTGCTTCTTTTAATATCAATATAATATTAGTTATTACAAAAAATAGATGTGTTTAAACTTTCCACCTGTTATTCTTATCTCAATTTCTATATTCAATTTTATTAATTTTCATTTTTTCAGAAAATAAAATAATTTAGCTTTAGAACAATATGGATAAATCAAGGTGCTTTTTATTTGTTGTACAAATTATGTATCGGTTTCTGTAATTCCTTTTTAGTTTTACTAATATATTTGTTCAACGGTTGATTCATTTATTGGTGTCATGGACCATATGACAAAATTTAATACTTGGGTTTTGGATCCTACAGTTAGGAATCAAGTTCTGCTTGTCAATTCCTGTATATAAACAATATTAATGATGCTAGGCTATTATATTTTTGTGCACGAGCTCAAAGGATGATTGGTTTCACATAAATGGTCCATGAATGCTACTCCACTCCTTGGGATCCAATTAAATATGAACCAAACTTTACTACAATCTAGAAAGTTGCCCCATGGTAATTCAAAGAGTGAAAGAAGATAAACATTCTAGTTGTGTGGGTCATGAAATTTTAGCATGCACCGTAGTGAACATATATTGTTTTGCTAGAGCCAATTTGCTTTTCAATTTTTATTATGTTGTCTATACTCTTACAATCAAGAGTCGTGGTTGGAGAATTTCTTTGTTCTCTCTTGTTGTCTCGCACTGATGATGATTTTTTTTTAAAAAAAAATGTTCATGTTAATTTTAGGACAGCATTCTCCTATATTTTAGTGTTTATTTTATTATTTTGGCATTAAGTTTCTTTCTTTTGTTTTTATATAATTTATTTATTTTGTAGACATATGCTGTGGAGCTCATGTGGCATGAGTATTATTTTGTTGACTACTCATTATAGGTGACATTGTCGTTCCCTTTGGGAATAGAGTGAGTCCAACATTTTTGAAAGTAACATAGAGACTATATGAAGAAATTTGATACCAGTTTGTTATAAGATGTGACTAAATGGTCCAAGACTCCTACCTAGAAGTATTATGTTCTAGCAACCTTGCAACCTCCATCTCAAGAACTGCCTAAGCTGCAAGATGTAGAAGAATCGACGAATTTTGCATTGTAGATAGAATTAAGAAAAGATAGAAAGATGTTGTATAAACTAGGCTACATGGACCAATGTAACAAAAGAGGTTGTTATAACCTCTACTTTCATTTACAAATGAATGGGTGACTCAAAAGTATTTCATATTGTAATAATTTAAATTGTAAATTTTAATTTGTATGTTTTAGTCCGTCAAGATTTTTTAGAAATTTTCTTGTTATATTATATTATTGTACATTTTATGTGATTATGGCTGAACCTTACATAGAGCTTATACTGAAAATATTTTTTTACATTGTTTTTTATTAAAACTTCTATTGTTACGGCATTAAAACTTTTTTTATGGATTTATATCATACTTGATTCAAAATTAAATATGGCATGCAATATTTTAAAACTAAAAAGAAAAAAAAAGTAATTTATTTTTTACACTTCAATATCCTTACAATCTTTTGCAAATTTCATCTAATTTAAAAAATAAATTAATAAATTTATGTAATTGTGATGTGTGCCATAGAGTTTTTAGTAGTTATAGAGAACATCTTGGGGCCCTATACTCCGCAAGAAACAGTGTTACATACTCAATTTCTTTTTGCAATATGTACTTTAATACTATTAATTAATATCTCCGCATAAATGTGATGCGGTCATCGATGATGAATGTTTTAGCTGTGTAAAAGTTCTTTTAATAAGATCTACTTCATTCCTTCATGATGATTATATCTATGTACTCCTATCATTTCAATCTTGCTTATATATTGGAAAATAGGTTATGTAGAAAAAAAGAGAAAATAATAACAAATGATAAAATGTCTGATCATCCAAAAGACAAGTGTAATAACCTAAAATAGAAGATGAAGGTGAAACTAGGATATTTTATCTATGTGGACATTTGTAATAATGTTTTGATGCATTATAATAAACTAAAGATTGAGACAAGTATAGTGCATATTAATGTAAAAGGAGTAAATACTTGTCTCTAGACCAACACAGGTGGACACTTTCTTAGATTATGTTCCTAAAAGTCCAATTGGATGGAGGGTGTAAACACCCATCCTTGGCCGGATCAACCAAAAATAAAATGGTGTACACTGTGCCACTCAATCAAATAAGATATAAAAAGGACATATTACCATGGGGAGTGATTTTTTGAAGTCTTCTGATTAACTTCCAAGATGTCACATAATAAGAAATTAAGGATGAAGAATAATATGAATGATAAATTAAGACAAAAGGGCTATATGCATTAAAAAGGAAATGCTAACTAAGATGTTCATGTCTAAAGATGGAATACATTGATAATGCTAAGAATATGATGCATTATATTGATAATTCAAAGTAAAGTAAAGCTAAAACAAATTAAAAGTTTTATTATACTCATAATGCATAAGCAAGTTGAGAAAGTAAGGAAAATGAAATATTGTTTGGAGTTTATATTTTTATATTATAATTTATTTATGTTAGCTTAATTTAAAATTTAGTTTTTTTTTCAATAAGAGTAACATTATTGTTTTATTATTTGAAAGTTCATGTTATTAAAATGAAATAGAAAAAGTTTTGTATAATATCACAATACACATTGCATTTAATTGTTGAATAAAAAATAAGGATATTATCATCCTAAGCACGTACTCTTGTGATCTTATAATTTCCACTTATCCATGGGGAAGAGTTTTTTCCTTTAAATGGCGTCCAATGGTTTCTAGATCCTTGATTTGTTGGAATGGTCAGAAATTGAATATTTTTATTCGTTTTGACTGATCCATTCAATTCTTCCCGAATCCTATTATGGTGTCGGTTATATCGAGCAACCACCTGTTTTCTACAGTTTACCAGCCCTACAAAATCTTAAATTTTTCATCTATATATAGGACACTTTTCTTGTTGTTTGCTACACTTCTTTCATCTCCTAGCATAAGAATTTGATTCATTCATTTTGCATCACTACTTATATAAACTAACAAGTATATATCTTTTTTTTTCAAGTTTAAAATTATTTTTGTCTGTGGATTCAGCATTTGAATTTTAGTTGATGAATCAATACCTTTCTTATGTTTATAAATTTTTTGATGGCCCAAATCTTTCTTGTGGCTTTGGTGCATCGTTGTCACAAATCCAATCTTAGCATTGATGAACTAACATGCATACTTTTGTGGCACTAATAAAATTTCACAGATGATTGGGAAACAAGTTTCGTGGTTATGGCGGTGAACTAAGAAAATTAGTAAAGAAAACTCAATAGATGATCCATTGAAAAAGGGCATCCATAAAATAAAATATTAGTATCTCGTAATGTACCTAATGTACATTACAAAGGAAGAGGAAGAAGAAGAGGAGGCGAAAGGGAAAATTCTCAAAGAAAAATATAATAGAGAAAACCATACAAAACTTAAGAAAGATATATTTCAAGTCCTTTTAAAATTTTTAGAACAAAATTGAGTGTTTTTATTATTTAATCCAGTTTTTTTAATAACTAAATAATATTAGTTACTAAAATGACAGTTTTGTTTAAAATTTTCACTTGTTTACATGTCTCCCTCATTTTGGTTCTTACTCCTTTTGCTTCCTTATGCGATTAAACTTTGCTTTCTATCTTTTGAGTATTTTGTAATTGTTTTTTTTAAACCAATATAATATTAGTTATTAAAAATAATAATTGTTTTTAAACTTTCTTTGTTCTTCATATCGCAATTGCTATATTCATTTTTATTAATTTCTATTTTCAGAAAATAGAAATGATAGTTTAGCTTTAGAAAATATGGATAAACAATGGTGTTTTTTTTATTTTCTGTAAAAACCATGTTTAAATTTATGTGGTTCCTTGCTATTTTTGTTAATATAATTGTGCAATGGTTGATTCTATTTTTGGTGTTAGGGACCATATGACAAAATTTATTACTTGGGTTTTTGATCCTAGAGTTAGGCATCAAGATTTTTCTTGTCATATGTATATAAACAATATTAATCATGTTAGGCTACTAAATTTTTTTTGCACAAGCTAGAAGGATGATTGGTTTCACATAAATGGTCCATGAATGGTACTCCAATCATTGGGACCAAATTAAATATGAAACCAATCTTTTACTAAATTTCTAGAAATTTGCCCATAGTAATTCAAATTGTGAAAGAAGGTAAACATTCTAGTTGCACGAGTGATGTAATTTTAGCAAGCATCATAGTGAACATATATTCTTTTGCTTGAGAGAATTTTATTTTCAAATTTTATTGTGTTGTTTATCCTCTTACAATCAAAAGTCTTGTGGTTGGAGAATTTCTTTGTTCCCTCTTGTTGTCTCACACTGATGATGGTTTTGAAAAATACGTTAACGTTAATTTTAGGACAAGGCACTCCTACATTTTAATGCTGATTTATTATTTTGGCATTAAGTTTCCTTCTTTTTTTATCTCATAATTTACTTTTGTAGAAATATGTTGTGGAGCTCCTGTGGCACGAGTATTATTTTGTTGATAACTCGTGAGAGGTGACATTCTCTTTCCCTCTGGGAATAGAGTTAGTCCAACATTTTAGAAAGTAACATTGAGACTATTTGTAGAAATTTTAATACAAGTTTATTTGAAGATTATGGTCCAGGAATCCTACCAAGAAGTATTCCATTCTGGAAACCTTCCAACGTCCATCTCTAAACTGCCTAAGATGAAAGTTGCAGCAGAATCAACCAATTTGGCATTGTCGATAGAACTAAGAAAAGATAGAAAGATTTGTAGAAACTGGGCGACATGGACCATTGTAAATAATGAGGTTGTTATTTCCTCTATTTTCATTTACAAATGTATGGGTGACTCAAGAGTATTTCATATTGTATTAACTTATATTGTAAATTTTAATTTATATTTTTGAGTCCGTAAAGATTTGTTAGAAATTTTCTTGTGATATTATCTTATTGTACATTATATGTGATTATGGCTTAACCGAGAGGTTATACTGAAAATATTCTTTTTTTGTATTTTTTCATTTAAACTTCTATTATTATGTTATAAAAACTTTTTTTGGATTTATATATTTATATCATACTTGATTCAAAATTAAATATGATATGAAGTATTTAAACACTAAAAAGAAAAAAAACTATATCCTTACAATCTTATGCAAATTTCATCGAATTTCAAAAAAAAATTAATGCATATGTGATGTGCGCCATAGAGTTTTTAGTAGTTATAGAGAACATCCCGGAACATTGTAGTTGTAAATGTCAAACAATGAAGCATACTCAATATCCTTTCACATTATGTACTTTAATACCATTAACTAATATCTGATGGGAAATTCAAGAACACAAGTAAAAGACCACAAAGAGAAATACAGAAAAATAGAGAACACACACAAATTTACCCAGGTTCACCCTTTTGTTAGGGCTACGTCCTGCAAAGATATTTCACTATTATTGTTTTTTGTTACAACCGCTCAACATCACATCTAAAATAAGAACAATATATATGGGTCTGAAACCCTAACAAATAGATAATCTCTTAATTCGCACCATACGGGCCAGCTTAAATAAAAGCCCAAACCAGTGGAACCCCCGTCGGGGGTGGTGCCCCCCAAACCCCCCCCCCCCTTTTCGCGCCTAGGGGTTAGATGTTGTTTGGTAATACTCCAGTTCTCCTAAACTCACGTGGGTGTACCCAGTGTGAGAAACAAGAGGCCCTGCAGTATTTGCCAACTCAAACATTCTCCCACTCGGTGGATACTTCACTGTAATGAGAGCTTTGGCAACAACATTCTTCTTCAATCCAACAACAGTGGAACACCAGTCAAACTTTGCACCTGTAACTGCTTTAGTAAGAAAGTCAGAACTATTCACTATTGTATCAACCTTTACAAGATGAACCTCTTTCTTTTCCACCTTTTCTCGGGTGAAGTGATATTGTATATCAATGTGCTTTGTGCATGAGTGAAATGTAGGATTCTTAGTTAACTGATAGCCCCTTGGTTATCACATCTAACCTCTATGGCACATTTCTCAAATCCGAGCTCCAAGCACAACCGCTGTAGTTATATGGCTTCTTTTCCACCATGTGTAAGAGCCATATGTTCAACTTCTGTAGAAGAGAGTGCTACCACACTTTGCCTCTTACTCATCCAACTTATTGCAACACCACACAAAGTAAAAATATATCGACTAGTAGACCTTCTACTATCAATGTCTCCACCCCAATCAGCATCTACATGACCTACTATGTCAAGTTTGTTTCCATTTCCTGTACCTTCAAAACACAAAGAATAATTTATAGTTCCATGAAGATACATAAAAACTCTTTTAATAGCATTCCAGTGTTCTCTGCCTGGGTTAAACATGTAACGACTCAGGACTCCCACTGCTTGTGCTATATCTGGACGTGTGCACACCATGGCATACATCAAGCTACCCACTTCACTCGCATACGGAACTCGGTCCATCTCTTTAGCTTCTTCATCTATTTTCGGGCATTGCTCTGCAGATATCTTAGTCCCTAAAGACATAGTAGTACCAAATGTCTTAGAGTCTATCATATTAAATTTCATCAGTATTTCTTTTATGTACTTTTCCTAACCAAGCCACAACTTTCGTTTCTCACGATCCCTTCGAATCTGCATGCCCAAAATGAAATTTGCAAGCCCGAAGTCTTTCATTTCAAACTTTTTAGCCAACAAACCCTTCACAGAATTCACCATCTTCATATTATTTCCAATCAACAACATGTCATCCACATATAGTGTGAGAATGACAAACTGATTTCCAGTTCTCTTCACATAAACACAATGATCAGAATCTGAACGCACAAAGTTAAGTTGGAGCATGTATGTATCAAACTTTTGATACCATATTCTTGGTGATTGCTTTAGTCCATACAAGGACTTCTTTAATTTGCACACAAGATTTTCCTTTCCTCTTACTTCAAAGCCTTTTGGTTGTCTCATATAAATCTCTTCCTCCAAGTCCCCATGAAGGAATGTCGTCTTTACATCCATTTGTTCTACTTCAAGATTATATGCGGCTGCTATAGATAGAACAAATCGTATTGAAGTCATTTTCGCCACAGGAGAGAATATCTCGTCATAGTCAACTCCCTCAATCTGAGAGTACCCTTTAGCTACAAGCCTCGCCTTGTACTTCTCTATAGACCCATCTGGTTTCAGCTTTCGCTTGAACACCCATTTACATCCAATTGTCTTTCTATCCTTAGGCAATTTACACAAGCTCCATGTTTCATTTTTATCTAGAGACTGTATCTCATCTGCCATAGCAAGCTCCCACTGATTTGCATCATCCATAGATCTCGCATCTTTTACAGAGCTAGGTTCATCTCCGGTGACACTCAAAGCATGAAACGTACTCAGAGCACTAAGAGAGTATCGAAGGGGTGCTCTCCTTTCCCGTGACGATCTCCTGAGAGCTGGCATGGTATCTACATCTGGGTCTTCATCTGAATCTGCATCCTCAACTTCATTAGACAAGTCTTCTTGATCTGATTCAGAAACAAACTCTACTTGATTTTCTTGTGCAATCACCTCTTCAGATTCAGTTTCAGAATTTTCTTCAAATACTGCCATTTTCTTGAGTTCACAATCTTTCTGTGTCCCAACTTGAGGTTGTGTTTCACGAAAAACAACATCCCTGCTGTATACAATGGTCTTCGATTCTGGATTCCACAGCTTATAACCTTTGACCCCTTCCTTATATCCAACAAATATGCTCTTCTCAGACTTGTTGTCAAGTTTACCTCGTTTTTCCTTAGGTATATGGACATAAGCTTCACACCCAAACACCCGAACATGTGACAGATTCGGCTTCTTCCCAAACATTGCCTCATAAGGTGTCTGATCCTTCACTGATGAGGTCGGTGTCCTGTTCTTCAGATAATTTGCTGTGGCTACAGCTTCCGCCCAAAATTCTGGCCCCAATCCAGCCCAACTCAGCATACATCTTGCCTTTTCTATGAGTGACCGATTTAATCTTTCGGCTACCCCATTTTGTTGAGGCGTATATGGAGTTGTCTTCTGCCTTGCAATACCATTATCTGTGCAAAATTGTTCAAACTTGTCTGAACAAAATTCACCTCCATTGTCTGTCCGAAGGACCTTGATTTTGCAACTCAATTGATTTTCAACCAGAATCTTAAATTTTCGAAATTCTTCGAATACATCTGACTTACTTTTAATAAAATAAATCCAACTGTATCTCGAAAAATCATCTATGAATGATACATAGTACCTGGAGCCTCCAATTGATGAATTTGGAGTTGGTCCAAAAACATCACTGTGGATTAGTTCGAGAACCTTAGTTGCTCTTGTGCCCGTATGTTGGAAACTAACTCGGTTTTGTTTTCCATGGAGACAATGTTCACAAAACCCGAAACCCATAGAGCATTCTGGAACTCCTTCTACCATCTGACTTGATGCCAATGTAGAAAGTCCTTTTTCACTAATATGTGCTAGTCTCTGATGCCACAACATAGATGTATTGTGTCCATCTTCTTTGGCCTCTTTAGAAATAAATCCGCAACCAACAGTTACTGTTTCTCCGAGCAACTTGTATAATGTTCCATAGCGAACTCCTCGTGCAATCACAATAGAACCTCGGGTCATCTTGCAAGAATCCCTATCACAACTGAAGATAACTCCTGAATCAGCCATTGTGCCAACTGATAACAGACTTCTGCTCATCAAGGGTATATGCATCACATTTGGAATAGTCTTTACCATGCCATCATTCATCCTTATTTTTACCCTGCCACGCCCGACAATTTGAACTGCAGTATCATCTCCGAGCATGACATCCCCACCATTATATTGCTCATATTCACAAAACCAGTGTTTATGAGGCGTCATGTGGTATGAGGCCCCGGTATCAATTATCCATATGTCCTTATCTGACTGTGCCATACAAGCAGAAGCCAAATACATATCTCCTGCATCTGTCTCTCTTTTATCCGAGGATGATTCAACTTCTTTCTTGTGAGCCGGCTTATTTTTGCAATCCCGCTTCATATGACCCCACTCTTGACATTTCCAGCATTGTACCTTCTTATCTCTACTCTTCGAGCGCCCACGAGATTTGGATCTGTACCCTCTCTGATTTTGAGTCTTCTCCGCTTGCCTTCCTCTAGCCGCTAATGCCTCTTTACCAGAACTTGCAGACCCCTTTCTTCGTGTCTCCTCTGATAACAAGGCAGAACACACAGTTTCATACGATAATTCTTTATCTCCACCACCAATCACCACGATCAGATTGTCCCATGAATCAGGCAGAGAACAGAGCAACGTTATTGCCTTATCATCATCTTGAAACTTAACACCGATTGATACCAGTTGACTAATCAACGTGTTAAAGTTGTAAAGATGTGTAGAGAACGAGTCACCCTCATGCATCTGAAGATTGTACAACTTCTTCCTCAGAAATAACTTATTAACCAACGACTTACTTTGATATAGTGATTCTAATTTCTGCCACAGATCTTTGGCTGTTGGTTCGCTCATCACATTCGTAAGAATTGAGTCCGTGAGACAAAGCCGAATCAAACTCTTTGCTTTCCGATCGATCCGATCCCAATCTTCAGACGCCTTTGGATCTGTTTGGCTAGAAGTTGATGTTGCATCCTTCACTGCTTCCTTGCCACCAGGCCTTTCCTTCTCGATTACCAACCAGAGATATCGATCACAAAGGAGATCCTCCATCTTCATCTTCCAGAGATCAAATCACGTTCCATTAAATTTTTCTATCTCAATTCGTGATCCTTCTGACATCTCGAATAAACCCTAATCACCTTGAACAACCTTGCTGTGATACTAATTGATGGGAAATTCGAGAACACAAGTATAAGATCACAAAGAGAAATGCAGAAAAATAGAGAACACACACAGATTTACTCAGGGTCACCCATTGGTTAGGGCTATGTCCTGCAAAGAAATTTCACTATTATTATTTTTCGTTACAACCACTCAACATCACATCTGAAATAAGAGCAATATATATGGGTCCAAAACCCTAACAAATAGATAATCTCTTAATCTGCACCATACGGGCCAACTTAAATAAAAGCCCAAACCAGCAGAACCCCCGTCGCGTGGCGGTGCCCCCCGAACCCCCCCTTTCCGCGCGTAGGGGTTAGATGTCGTTGGGTAATACTCCAGTTCCCCTAAGCTCACGTGGGCGTACCCGTTGTGAGAAACAAGAGGCCCTGAACTATTCGCCAACTCCAACAATATCTCCACGATGAATGTTTTAGTTGTGTAAAACTTCTTTTAAAAATATGTGCTTTATTCCTTTTTGGTGATTATAACTTATGTATTTCTATCATTTCAATCTAGTACAAATATTGGAAAATTGGTATTGTAGCTAAAAAAAAGAGAAAATAATAACAAATGAAAAAAAATTGTCTAATCATCCTAAAGACAAGTGAAATAACCTGAAATAGAAGAGAAACGTGTAACCATGATATTTGTATTAATGTTTTGATGCATTATAATAAACAATATAATGATACAAGTCTAGTGCATATTAAAGTAAAAGAAGGAGTAAATACTTGACACTCGACAACCACAGGTGGACGCTTCTTAAATTAAGTTCCTAAATGACCAAGTGGATGGATGGAGGGTGTAAAGACACATCCCTAACCAGATCAATAAAAAATAAGATGGTTTGCACGATGTCCCTCAATTAAAAAAGATATTAAAAGGACACGTGACCATGGGGAGTGATTATATGAAGTTTATTAAATGATTAACTTCTAAGATGCCAAGTTATAAGAAGTTAAAGATGAAGAATGGCATGAATGATAAAGTTAATATAAAAGAGTTATATACATTGAAAGAAAATGCTAACTAAGATGTTTATGTATGAAGATGCATTATGTTGATAATGCTAAGCATATGATGCGTTATATTGATAATTCAAAGTAAAGTAAAGATAAAATAAAGTAAAATAAGCATCATACTCATAATCCATAAGCAAGATAAGAAAGTAAGCAAAACGAAAGATTGTTTAAAGTTTATATCTTTATATTACATATTATTTATGTTAACTTAATTTAGATTTATTTTTCAATAAGTGCAACATTATTGTTTTACTTTTTGAAAATAAGGAAATTATCATTCCAAGCACATACTCTTGTGATCTTATCATTTCCACTTATCCATGAGGAAGAGTTTTTTCCTTTAAATGGTGTCCAATGATTACTAGATCCTCAATTTGTTGGAATTGATAGAAATTGAATCTTTCCATTTTGACTGGTCCATTGAATTCTTCCTGAATCCTATTATGATGCAGGTTATATCGAGCAACCATCCATGTTTTATAGTTTACCAGCCTATGAAATCTTAAATTTTTCGTCTATATATTGGACACTTTTCTTGCCGTTTGCTTCACTGCTTTCATCTCCTAGCTTAAGAATTTGATTCGTTAATTTTGCCTCATTACTTAATGATATATATATATATATATATATATATATATATATATTATATATATATACATATATATATATATATATATATATTAAATTGAAAGTTATTTTTTTCTATGGATTCAACATTTGATTTGTTCTTTTACCTAATTCTCTCTCTCATATATGTGAACTTTTAGTTCATGCAATCAGTATCTTTTTAATGTTTATAACTTTTTTGTTGCCGAAATCTTTGTTGTGACACTAGTCAAATTTCACATATGGTTGGAAAAAGAGTTTCGTGATTATGGTGGAGAACTACCAAAAAATAAAGAAAATTCAATAGATGATCCATTCAATAATGTACTTTCAGAAAATATAAGCTATTAAATTTTAAAGAAAATATAGTGTAATTGTTAGTGTTGAATAATCCAATTTTTTTAAAACTAAATAAAAGTTACTAGAAAGCACAGTTGTATTTCAAATTTTCGCTTCTTGACATGTGTCCATTATTTTTGTTCTTACTCCTTTTGCTTTATTATGTGATTGAACTTGGATTTATGTATTTTAAATATTTTGTAATTGTGTTTGAAAAAAACTAACTCCGCCAATGTTTATAGCCGGTCCCAAGCCCGAATAAACGAGGAGGGTTGTGTTAGGCCTCGACAGCCAACGTGAAATCCCGTCGAATCTCATGAACATAGATAAACGAAAATATTGCGGGAATGCTAGGTCATTACCCGTAAGTAATGCGCTGTATGTCTCGAGTACAGTGAGAAGGGACAAGAGCCACTGCATCCTCGCTTCAATGCAGTGTTAAATGAGCAAAGGCTACTGCACTCCAACGAACGGAGGCGGAAGCTAGTTCATGAGAGCAATATTAGATTTGATTCTTGTAACATTGGGACGTTGAATGTGAAACATTTTGAGGTGGCACAAGTAATGAGTAAGCGTAAGATTAATATATTGTGCTTACAAGAAACTAGATGGGCAGGAAAGGAAAGTAAAGAGATCAATGTCAACGGTTCCAAACTTTGGTATGCAGGCAAAGTGAATGGAAGAAATGGTGTTGGTATTATTGCAGATGAAGAATGAAGGAAGAATGTTGTGGAAGTTAAAAGGATTGAGGATGAATCATATCCGTGAAAGTAATTGTCGAAGAGGATACAATGAACATTATTAGTGCGTATTCACCTCAAGTAAGGGAAGAATCACATCTCAAGGAGAAGTTTTGGGCAAATATTGATGGGTTGATTGAAAGTATATCGCCAACTGAGAAATTTTTTATTGGGGGAGACCTTAATGGGCATGTGGGTAAAGTGGCAGGATCACATGTAAGGGTTCATGGTGATTTTGGTTTTAGGGAGTGGAATGAGGAAGGGAAAATTATATTTTATTTTTCTTTAGCATACAACATTAAGATTGTCAACATGTATTTTAGGAAGTGAGAGAAACATCTAATCACATACAAAAGTGGAACTTAGGTCTCAAATTGACTTTTTTTTACAAGAAATCCTGATAAAAGATGGTGTACTAATTGCAAAGAGATTACGAGGCTTGGGGTGACCATGCAACATAGATTGTTAGTTTTTGATGTGCGAATTAAATATATGAAACCAAAACTTCGAAAAATTTCCAATCAAAAGATCAAGTGGTGGTAGTTAAAGGGGGAGAAGTGAGAGTCTTTTAAAAGTAAGTTATTGGAGGAACGAGTATGGAAGTTACAAGGAAATGCTAACACGCATGATGTGGAAGAATGTGGCACAAAAGGTTGAACTAATCGCTAAAGCAATTCTAGGAGAATAAAAAAGGTTTGGACCATGAGATAAGGAGACTTGGTGGTGGGATGAGGATGTACAAGAAAAGATGCATAATAAGAAGAATTGTTTCAAAACTATACACATGGACAATAGTGCTGATAATTGGAAAAAGTATTGCTTGACTAAAAGGGATGCTAAGAAACCAGACGATGAGGCGCATGCTAAAGCATATGAAAGGTTTTATAAGGAGTTAGGGACAAAGGTCGGTGAACAAAGGATTTACAAGATTGCAAGGAATAAAGAAAAGGACACGAGAGATTTTGATCAAGTAAGATGTATAAAAAAATGAAGTTCGTAATGTTTTAGTCACTGAGGAGGATATTAAGAATAGATGAGAAGAGTATTTTTATACGTTATTCAATGATGGATGTGAAGGTTCCCGTTGCGAGTTGGAGGACTTGACTGTTAGTGAAGGTGAGCTTAATAGGTCATTTTATCGTAGAATTAGATTAGCAGAGTTAGAGAAGTTCTTAAGAAAACGAAGAATGGTAAAGCTGTTGGATCATATGGTATACCGATTGAAGTTTGGAAATCTTTAGGAGAAAAATGTGTATTGTGGTTATGTAAATTATTTAATGAGATTTTACGATCGAAAAAAATGTCGGATGATTGGAGAACAAGTACGTTAGTTCCCATTTACAAAATCGACTGTGAAAATTATAGAGGGATCAAGCTTATGAGTCATACAACGAAACTATGAGAAAAAGTGATTGAACAAAGGTTGAGAGTGAAGACTTATATTTCTGAGCGACAATTTGGATTCATGCTAGGAAGATCCACTACTGAGGTGATTTATTTACTAAGGGGGATAATAGAGAAGTACTAAAGTAGAAAAAAAGACTTATACATGGTTTCCGTTGATTTACAGAAGGTGTATGATCGTGTACCATGAGATGTACGTTGGAAAACCTTGAAAAAGAAAAGAGTGGGTGTTGCCTATATTAAGATTATACAAGAAATGTACGATGGGGCATCGACTAAGTTTAGGACATCAGGAGGTGAGACAAAAGCATTCCTATAATAATTGGCCTACATCAAGGATCATCTTTAAGCTCATATTTGTTTAACTTAGTTGTTGATGCTATAACTGAGAGTATTACAGAGGAGGTTCTAAGTGCATGCTCTTTGCTGATGATATAGTACTTTTAGCGGATTCAAGAAAAGAGATTAATGAAAAATTGGAAATATGGAGAAACACATTGGAGTCAAAGGGTTTTCGTTAAGTAGGCATAAGATAGAGTATATGCATTGCAATTTCACAAATAGATAATTTAGAGGCGATTTGGAAGTTAGGTTAGGAGATGATACAATTTTTCAAGTGACAAAGTTTAAATATAATTTGGATCAATTATAAGACAAGATGGTGAGATTGATGATGATGTTAACCATAGAATTCAAGCTGGTTTGTGTAAGTGGAGGAAAGCTACTGGAGTCCTTTGTGATAGGAAAGTATCCTATAGGATTAAAGGGAAATTATATCGCACTACTATTAGACCAGCAGTGTTATATGGTAGTGAATCTTGGGCTATGAACGAACAACATTAACATAAAGTGGGGGTAGCTGAAATGAGGATGTGTGGTCATACTAGAAAGGATAAGATTAGGAATGACCATATACGTGAACGAGTCATAGTGGCCCCCTATTAGCGAGAAGATGGTCGTTTGAGGTGATCTGGTCATGTTCAGAGAAAGCCATTAGATGAGCTAGTAAAGAGGGTAGATCAAACAATCTGGATTCTGATTAAAAGAGGAAGAGGGAGGCCAAGGCGAACACTTGGCGAGCTAACAAAATGAGATCTATTGACGAATAATACATCCAAAAAATTAGTTACTGATAGAGCGCAATGGCGTCGTATGATCCATATAGCGACCCCACCTAATGGGATAATACTTTGTTGTTGTTGTTGTTGTTGTTGTTGTTGTTGTTGTGTTTGAAAGCAATTATTATATTAATTACTAGAAATAATAGTTGCGTTTAAACTTTACACCTGTTCTCCTTATGGGAATTGCTATATTAATTTTTATTAATTTCTATTCTTCAGAAAAACGAAATGATAACTTTGCATTTGATAATATGAATAAATAAAGGTGTTTTTTTTTATTTTCTGTACAAAATATGTATCATTTTATGTGATTCTTTGTTATTTTTGTTAATATATTAGCACAATGGTTGATTCATTTTCTAGCATATGACAAAATGTAATACTTGGGATTTGGATCCTAGAGTTAGGCATCAAGCTATTGTTGTCAATTCTTGTATATAAATAATATTAATGATGTTAGACTATTGAAACTTTTGTGCATGAGCTAGAAGGATGATGTTTATCCTCCTACAATATTAATGATGTTTATCCGCCTTCAATCAAGAGACATGATGTAACGCCCCCAAAAACCATCTCCACAACGTGGCAAAGATAATTTCTGAATGGAGTTACATAGTACATTGCCTTGACTAAGACTTTGACCTCTTGGTCTATAAAAATGACATCTCAACATGACTAATAAAATAAAATCGAACAATAAGACATATCTCATAAGCGAAAGTCTTGTGGTTCAAAGGAAAAAATACATAAGTCTAATAATATCTTTATTACAACTGAGATTCTAGATAAAAGATAAACATGTAAACAAAAGGAGTCCTTATGCCCATGTGAAAATTAGTAGCCTGAGCATCATCGTTGCACACTGTCACACAATCCATTCTTGACCTGTAGCTGCAGGAACCTAATGCAGAGGAGACAATTCTCCCATGAGCTATGAAGTCCAGATGTGTGATAAACATATTAATAACAATGAAAATAGATTTCATGTTAGAATAATAAGGTAATTGAAATGACGATCATAATAACATTCTATGACAATAGTTCTATAAAATTCAATAATGCAATAAGGCTTAATAATAATTAGATATCATTGATAAATACTAATACTTTTATTCAGTGACAAGCCATATGTAGCTTGATAAGATTCAATATGATTTGATGACTCGTCATGATTGAATACTCAAGTATGATTTCATAGTTCGATGCGAATCGATATCTAGTTTTGATGACTCGAAGTAACTCAAGGCTCAATGATGTTCGATTGTTCAATGTGATTCATTAACTCCATATGATATAATATCGTTGCTTTGAAAACATTAATCAATGGAAGTTATCTTTTCAACTTCTTTAATATTTTATCATATTAGGAAGATCTCTTCAATTTTATGTGGTGCACCATGCAAATAATACAACCTAATGCCGATGGTGAGTGGGGGATCAAGCCACGACAAAAGCCCTGTTTAGGGAAGTTCTTATTAATGGACAGTAACAATGAACAATGATACATTAGGTATACCATGACCACTCTTAATTTCAGACTTTTATCTTGTTGCCTATTTACTTTCTTTGGACTCAATGAATTTAAGATTATTGATAACTAAGAAAAAAAAATAATAGGAGTATTAAGTATCTCTTATTAATTTAAGAATAATCCTAAGCGGAATTTTAAAGTCCTTGATATTGACTAAAATATCAAATCACTGATGCGGTACAAATATAAGGGTACAAACATAGGCATATTCAGAACATTAATAAATCATGGATATTATAAAAATGACATTTGTATCAATTAAGCTAATATGAAAATCTTACGATAGGAATAATAATATAATCAGAATAAAAATGTTAACACTAAATTAATTTAAAAATTAATTATATCTAAAATCACTATGATGATCACATAATTTGTTATATATATATATATATATATATATATATATATTATTTAAAGAGTACTAACTGATAAGCAACTAAACAAAAATATAATAGTATAATATTAAAAATGATAGATACACAAAAAGAAAAATTGTCGCCACGGTTTGGCATCTATCACGTAGTTCTTTTTTTTCCTTGTAAACATTCCATAGTATATCACTTAATCAATGTGCAACATACGTAGCTATAAATTATTTTCCAGCTTTATACACATTATCAGAATGTATCCATAAAACCATATGCAATAATGGTGTTGTCGGCATGACAATGACAATGCACATGAGGTAAGAAAAATAATAAAACATGCTTAACTCAAGTAATGGTGTTGTAACTTGGCTCACACACGGCATGACACGTTGTATTTTGAGGAAAGTAAAAATAAGCATATCATTGTAAGATTACAAGATGAGAATGAAAATTAATTCCACATGGAGGTAGTCATGGACTTATATGTAGTATCCTCTCTTACTATTTAAGATGTCTTTTAAAATTGTATGGGCCATGAGCCCAAAGCGAATAATTTCTTGAATGGATTGGGGTGTTACAAAAGGTATCAGAGCCAACGAGAACGTTGAGCCCCGAAAGGGGGAAGAATGAGAATGAAAATTAGTCTCATATGGACAAAACACGGAGGAGGTCATGAGCTCATATGTAGTTTCCTTCCTTATCATTCAAGACGCGTTTTAAGATCGTGCGGGCCATGGGCCCAAAGCGAACAATTTTTTGAATGAATCGGGAGTGTTACAATCATGGTGTACAGATCAAACTCACTTCGGGAAATAATTGATGAAATAAATTAAAATAAAGAAATCTGATTAAAGTCAATTAGCAATGATGGCGGTCCACTAATTTCTATTTCAGCAAGCAAACTATTATTTAATAAAGAAATAAAGAATATGATTAATGTTAAATTGATGAAGAAGAGGCAAGATTAAATAAATTCTAATATGATGATATGTGGTCAAAATAATTGTAAGAGCACGCGTCAAACAGAAATATCGTAATCTAAAATAAAATATTGACGGGATTAAACAATAGGATCCTACTAAAATAATATCGCAATAGACCTTGACGAATCGAATTTGAATCAAATTATTATTTTTTTATGTATGAGTTGTTCTAACAGAAATTAAATTCATAGTCTTGAATCCGTTTAACACACCTTTTTAAAATGAAAGTTTGTTCTTCACATCCCCATAATTTCCCCTAGGTTTTTCTTTCGTCTTCTCGTTCTTCCTTGATCCAGATCTTCTCCAATTATATAATTTTTTCTCCCTTTATCTCCTTTGGACTATTGTGAGATGATCGTAAGAGAAGGGGAAGAAAAAGAAAACTCAGAAGAAAAGGACCGTATGGGAAGAGAAGAGGAAGAAAAATTCTGCAATTAATTGAGGCCATTATAGAAACGTTTTCTTTTGGGTTTATTGACTATAATTATTCTCTATTAATTCACAATATGAACTTAATTATTTTTTTTCTCAGGTGTTACATTATAACTGTAGGATTTAGATGGCACCAAGAAGGGGGGGTGTGAATTGGTGTATTAAAATCTTTTGCTCTTCTTTACTTAATCTAGATGTGTTGTGTTTAGCGGAAGCATGCATATACGAAAATAAACACAAATAGAGAGAAAGGAGAGTAGAGAGAAGAACAAACACAAAGCACAAACACAGAGTTTGTTATCGAGGTTCGGCCGAACTCTTTGGCCTACGTCCCCACTCCGATCTTCTCCCACGAGATCTTTGGAGTTCACTATCTTCTTCTTCAAAGGGCGAAGGCTCCCTTACACTTTCTCCTTTCTTTGCACTGAGGGCAAGGAGACAACCTCTTACATGTATTCGCTGAAGCTCTCTTGGACCCTTCTAACAAGGGGAACTAAGGCACTAAGCACTCTCGGTGTTTACAAAATTGGCCAAAGTTACATCCCAAGACTCTTGGGGATATATTTATACTCTACACTAAAGACCTAATTTTCTCTTTCAGAAAACTAACTGTTAATGCAAGTACAGTACCTTCACCTACTCCTCCGGTCGCCCGCTGCTCCAGCCTTGGTCGACCGCTCCTTCGATGAAGTCCCCCACTTGAACAGCCGCCTGGTGCTTCGGTCGTCCACCGCTCACCTCCGGGCTTCCGCAGCTTCAAGTGCCGAAGCCTTTCCCTCAGTCAAGCTTCTTTAGTCGTCCGCCACCTCCTGTGGCCGACCGATCTTGTCCTGAGTCCTTCTCTTCAACTGAGTACTGGTCGCCCGCTGAAACACTTCAGCCTCCTGGA
>LTAE01003930.1:0-10228 GCA_001647135.1 Pontederia paniculata | reverse complement strand
TCCATATATCATCGTTCAGCTCCATATGCACTCCCTTCTAATACTGGTCAACCTCTTCATATCTTTGGTCAACCGTTCACGCTTCTGCTCTCCATTGCATATCTCCTGCCTCTAATGATGGTCGACCGCTTCATATACATAGGACGCCCACTGCACACATGTAGTTCTGATATAATTACGCGTGCACTGGTCGTCCACTCCTTCAGCTTAGATCGACCGCTACTCTGAACTTGTATGTATCATGTTTCAAAAATCAGCTCAACAAGTTCATCAATATAGGCTGAGTTCACTTTACAAATTTGTGATCATTCAAAACATTCTCGGGATCCTAGATTCAACAATAACCTCTCTAAAAATAAATTTGTCCTTGAATTTGGGTTTAGAGTAGAGTTATCTAAACTGTTTCGTAACTCATCTATATCTCCTTTAATTTTTTTTCATCACCATGTCTTCAATGCTCAACTATAATGTCTCTTAATGTGACCCTTATCCTCTCATTTTTTTTCTTTGATTTCTATGTTCGAACATCATTGTACATACCTAATAAAACTCAATGTCATCATCTCATAAAAACAATTTATTTTATCAATCTTCAATGTTTTAATTTCATAATCTAAGTTTATGGTTGGCATGGAAATCATTTAGTGTATCATTATTAACTTTATCATAAGACCTCCATTTTATTTTAGTTGATATCTTGATACTTATTATGCTAATAATCCTTCAATATTTTTAATCACAATTATATGCTTCTAATTGCATCATCTATTCTTTCACATGATTGAAACACACCTAGCACACTAGGGTATATAATCTCCTTAAAAGGAGTATGCATTAGTATTCTTAACATTTTTAATCATATCAATATACCTTTAGATCATGAGTGAATGCTCAAGTTTAAACCATAGGAAGATATTCATTCTAACATTATTTATGCATCTCCTAAACATCGATTCCTATCTTATATGTAGTACAATTTAATTTTCATTCTATTCTCCAATTATAAATGTTAAACCATTGACATAGGTATTTTATCATAACTCATGTGTCACTACAAAGTTATGTAACCATCAATCTTTAAGCTATTTAAAATGGTATGCTACAAGGCAATGGTATTTCTTAATCTTATTATTTAAGAATTTTAAAGAGAACCTTTGTCTCAAGTTCATAACTTTATAATATATTCAGATTATTTTATAAGATAATAATATCGAGTCGATCAATCATTGACCAGTTAGATGTACATTTTACTTCAGGTCGTTGATGATAATACCTTCATAATCTATCATTCATTTTTAAATCCTATGAAGTGCAAATTTCCAACCCTCAACATATTTTACAAACTATTTCTTTGGAATATGTGACTCAATGCACATGTACCCATTCTAAGTTCAAACTCCTCTAAAAGTAGACATCAAAATAATTCATATATATAATCACATATTTTATTCTCTAATGATCTCTGATTAAAAAATATTGTAATGATATCATGATCATTCATTTTTTTATCATTCTAGAGGCTGAAACTTATGACATTTATAACTTTATCCTTAATTCACTACAATTAGACAATTTCAATTTTCTTGAAAAGGTCATAGTTTCATCTATGTAATCAATAAACTTTTAGATCTAATCTGATCTTTAAGATTTCTAGTAAGGTTCATAACTCAACTTTAAAGTTATTATAGGCTGCATCATCATAATAATATCCGTCCACTCATATATAGGATGTTGTAGAAAATCAAAGATTCAATGTTAGTGCATCATTCGACTATGGGAATCAATGTTTAACGTCATCCGATGTCCTATGCTTTGGAATCATTCCTTTGATCAATATCATTATAATTTAAACTAAGTCTGGTGGTTCATTTAGAATCATAGTCATGTGAACCTTAGCTTAAATATCTTATTATGAAAATCGATACTAAACAATGTCAAATAATTAATCGTAAGTAATTATCGAATTCAACAAATATGTTGAAAATCAATGATGGACTTTATTGACTATATAAGTTTGGATCATTCATGAACACCAATACTTTTAGATCAAATGATTCGTTAACCAATGTAACATTTACTTTGTTTCAGTGTTTGTGTCATCGTCTTGTTCGATGCTACGACAATGGGAGTTATATTCATCTTTGTTGGAGATAGCAGATGGAGATTGATCATCGATCCCTACTGGTGTCGATCCAACTTGGCGGTGATTTGGCGAAGGATTGCAAGGGGCAGTGGCCCCCAGCTCGAAAGGGCGGTGGTTCGGGGGCGGAGCCCCCGAAAAATTTTTTTTAGGGGTATATATGTAATTTCATTTTTATGTTGGTGGTTGCCCTAGCTCCATCATATATATGTTATTTTTAGAGCGGTTATGTACTCTTGTGGTTTTGAACACAACATAGTGAAAACCTCCCCGACGACCGTGGACGTAGGAGATCCATCTCCGAACCACGTAAAAATTTGAGTGGGTTTTTCTGTGTGTTTGTGGATCTTTCTCTTTCTGTTCTTCATTATTTCCCAACAACTGGTATCAGAGCTAGGTTTTTAGTGGACGGTGGGAGCGATGGCGAAAGATGATGGTAAGGTCAAACTTAAGAAGTTCGATGGTAAATATTTTGACTTCTGGAAGATGCAGATCGAAGACTATCTGTATCAGAAGAAACTACATCAACCACTTTCAAAAAATAAGCCAAATACCATAAGCGATGCATATTGGGCACTGTTGGATTGGCAGGCCCTAGGTGTTGTTAGATTGACGTTGGCTCATAACGTCACCTTCAACATCATGAATGAGAAAACCACGGCGGGTTTGATGAAGGGGTTATCAAACATGTACGAAAAACTGTCTGCATCACATAAGGTCTACTTGATGCGAAGACTATTTAATTTGAATATGTCTGAAGGGGCTTCTATCGTGGATCACATCAATGAATTCAATATCATCATAACACAATAGAGTTCGGTGAGCATTACTTTTGATGATGAAGTTAAGGCCCTAATCTTATTGTCTTTCTTACCAGAAAGTTGGGGCGCCACCGTGAAGGCGGTTAGTAGTTCTTCCGGTTCCACCAAATTAAAACTCGATGATATTCGAGACTTGATTCTGAGCGAGGATATTCATATAAGAGAATTTGGAGAGAATTCTGATGCGGCTCTGAGTGCAGAAAGAAGAGGAAGAACACAACAACGATGACATAGTCAAAGCAGATAAAAATCTAGATGATAAGTCAATCAAAGCATGGCTAAAAATCTATGATTTTGCATGCTGGAATTGTGGAAAGAAAGGTCATCTGAAGAGAAATTGTAGAGCACCAAAGAAGAAGTCAAACAATGAGGAGTCAGCCAATATTGCAACAAAAGAAATCTCAGATGCTTTAATTCTGAGTCTCGATAGTCTAGCAGAATCATGGATTCTGGACTCTGGAGCTTCATTTCACTCAACCTCACAAATGGAATGTATGGAAAATTATATTACTAGAAATTTCAGAAAGGTTTATCTTGTTGATGAAAAACCCTTAAATGTTGTGGGAAAGGGTGATCTGAAAATCTCGACAAATAATGGGACTATCTGGAAGCTAAATGATGATCGACATATACCAGGATTGAAGAGAAATTTAATTTCTATGGGACAACTTGATTATGAAGGTTATGCTACAGTGCTTGTGGGTAACTCTTGGAAAGTCACTAAAGGTGCTATGGTAGTATCATGAAACAATAAGTTGGGTACCTTGTATATGACAACACACACTAAAAATTCTGTAGCAATTACTGACTCAAGAAATATGACCGACATTTGGTATTGTAGACTTGGACATATGAGTGAAAAGGGAATGAAAATTCTACATAAAATGGGTCGACTACCAAATTTGAAGTCAACGGATGTTGGACTTTGTGAAGACTATGTGCTGAAAAAGCAGAAGAAAGTCAGTTTCTCCGTAGTGCCAAGGACACCGAAGTGTAACAAGTTGGAACTTGTGCACACTGATGTGTGGGGACCATCTCCAGTTCCATCTCTTCGCGGGTCACTATATTATGTGACATTCATCGATGACTATTCTAGGAAGGTATGAGTTTATTTCTTGAAAAATAAATCTGACGTATTTTCTACTTTCAAAAAATGGAAAATGCAAGTTGAGAATGAAATTGATGTCAAAATCAAATGTTTACGATCTGATAATGGTCATGAATATGTGAATCATGAGTTCAAGGAGTTCTGTGGTGAACACGGCATCCGAATGGAGATGACGATTCCAAGAACACCATAATAGAACGGTGCGGCTGAGCGGATAAACAAAACACTCAATGAACGAGCCAAGAACATGAGAATCCATGCAGGTCTACCTAAAATATTTTGGGCAGATGCAATAAATACAGCGGCATAGCTGATCAACCGCGAACCATATGTACCTTTAGAGAACAAATTACCAGAAGAAGTCTGGAGTGGTAAGGAGGTAGATCTCTCTCACCTGAGAATATTTGATTGTCATTCTTAGGTGCATATAGATTCTGCATGTGGAGATAAGCTTGATGCTAAATCTAGGAAGTGCTTCTTTATTGGATATGGTTCTAATGAATTTGGATATCATTTCTGGGATGATGACAATAGAAAAATTATCAAAGAAAGAAATGTTGTATTTGTTGAAAAGACCATGTATAAAGATAGACATTTTGTAGAATCTGACAATGCAGGAAAAGAAAATATAACGCAAGTTGAATTTGAGGGCATATTAGATGAGGATGTTGCTTGATATCAGAAAAATGCAACGCAGTTAGAACCTGAATCGCTACAAGCGGGGCCAAGTACACCACCACCGATTAGAAGATCTACTCGAGAGATCATACCACCAAAGGTATTCTCGTTCATTGATTTTTATGTTGTTAATTGATGCTGGTGAGCCAAAATGTTTTAGGGAAGCCTTAGAGGTCCAGGATTCTATTAAGTGGGAGCTAGTAATGCAAGAAGAGATGAACTCATTGATCAAGAATAAAACCTGGATGCTTACTGAATTTCCTATTGGGAAAAAGACATTGCATAATAAATGGCTGTACAAGATAAAGATGAGATTGATGGAAACAAAGGGTAAAAGGCAAGACTAGTTGTAAAAGGTTTTGAGCAAAAGGAAGGTATAAATTATACTGAAATATTTGCTCTAGTTGTGAAACTAACAACTATTAGATTTGTCTTGAGTATAGTTGCAGTTGAAAGCTTATATGTTGAACAATTGGATGTAAAGACAACATTCCTCCATGGAGATATGGAGGAAGATATCTACATGAAGCAGCCAGAAGATTTTCAAGTCCCTAAAAAGAAAACCTAGTTTGCAAGTTGACCAAGAGTTTGTATGGCCTAAAGCAAGCTCCCCGATAGTGGTACAGGAAATTTGATAATTTCATGATTATCAATGACTTTACAAGATATTTTTCTGACCATTGTTGTTATATCAAATACTTTGATAACTCCTACATTATATTACTCTTGTATGTGGATGACATGCTTATCGCAGGTTCAGATATGAAGGAAATTAAAAGGGTCAAGGAGCAGTTATCAAGTGTGTTTGAAATGAAAGACTTGGGATTTGCAAAGAAAATACTTGAGATGGAGATTGTTCGTGATACAGAAATAGGTACTTTGAAATTGACTCAAGAAGCATATATTGAGAACGTGCTTGAGAGATTCTCAATGCGGCATGCGAAGCCTGTGCAAACACCTTTGGCAAGTCATTTCAAGATTTCTAAAGATCAATCACCCAAGATAGATGAGGAATGCAACTACATGTACAAGGTTCCTTATGCATCAGCAGTAGGTAGCCTTATGTATGCCATGGTAAGACATTGCTCATGCAGTGGGAATAATTAGCAGATATATGTCAGATCAAGGGAAGAAACATTGACAAGTAGTCAAGTGGATCTTTTAGTACTTAAAAGGAACAAAATGTACGTGACTTTGTTTCAATAAAATTAATTTGGATCTGAAAGGTTTTGTTGATGCAGACTTAGGTGGTGACATTAATACTGATAGAAGCACCACCGAATATGTCTATGCCTTAGGTGGCACTGCTATAAGCTGGATGTCTTAGTTACAAAAGGTTGTTGCTCTTTCTACTACTGAATCTGAGTATATAACTATGACAGAGGCCTGCAAGGATATGATTTAGTTAGGGCTTTCTTGAAGAACTAGGCAAGGTGAAAGGAAAATCAAGTTTGTTCAGTAACAGTAAAAGTGCTATTCACCTTGCTAAGAATCCAGTGTTTCATGCTAGAACAAAGCACATAAGACTAAAGTATCACTTCATTAGAGATCTTCATGAAGATAGGACATTGGTTCTTGAGAAGATTCGCGGATTAGAAAATCCAGCTGATATGTTGACAAAGGTGGTGGTCACAGAAAAATTGAGGTTTTGTACAACCTCAGTTTGTCTGTAGTGCTAGTTGAAAGGAGGAGCCGTCCAGAGTTGTTATGCTACAAGTGATGTTCCCCAGCGTTCATATAATGATCAAGTCTCCAAGTGGGAGATTGTTGGAGATAGCAGATGGAGACTGATCAACCAATCCCTACTAGCGCTGAATTTTTTGATCAAGTCTCCAAGTGGGAGATTGATGGAGACAGATGGAGACTGATCACCTAATACCTTAGGTGGCACTACTATAACCTAATTTTTTTCTAGGGGTATATATATAATTTCATTATTATGTGGGCGGTTGCCCTAGCTCCATCATATATATATTATTTTTGGAGCAGTTATGTACTCTGGTGGTTTTGAACTCAACATAGTGAAAACCTCTGCGACGACCGTGGATATAGGAGATCCATCTCCGAACCACGTAAAAATTTGAGTGTATTTTTTGTGTGTTTGTGGATCTTTCTATTTCTTTTCTTCGTTATTTCCCAACAATCTCCATAATATTTAATCTTATGTTGATTTCATCATTACAGTGAGATGTTAAAATCACCATCTCAACAACAGTCATCGATCAAGATAAGAACAAAATAATACAAATTAACAAGATTATGAATTTCATATAAATATTAAATTTAATGATCAAATACTAATCATTCACAACAAGAAAATCTTAGTTAGATAAATTAAATCAATAATTATACTTATGAATTTTCATGGTTCAATGAAGTTCAACGAAAAGCAATGAATTTAATGCTTATCATCAATACTTTATTTAACATTGATGTAGATTAATAATTCGATAATCAATATTTTCATTGAGTACCAAAGCAAACAAACTCTTCTTTTTTTCAAGATTATACACTGCCACTCCATTAAACTATTGCAATGTCTATTCATATTAGACATTTTCAAACTTATAAAAGCCCTAGATTTCATGAACATAATGATTTTTTTAGTATATAAAAATAATCATTCAATTCCATGCACCTTACATTATGTCTCATCATGAGTACTTTAAGAAAGTACTATACAAATTTCTTTCAAATCTCAAACGATAAAACATCTATCTTTTCCGAATCTCAGCTACAATATTCAATTCTTGTGAACTATATCATTAAAAATATCAATTCTCAACATTAGACAAATTGATATACCATCCTTTCACTAATTATAGCTCTATACAAAGACATCAAATTTTCTTGATTTCCATTGTTCTAAAAAATAACCTTTAGGTTGCTTATGATAATTGTTTTTTCAGCATCTATATTCTTACAAATTATCCTTAGAAAATCTTATGATAGTCTCGATATTTTTTTTGTCAATCCTGAATTTATTTCTATCAACCTAACAAAAAGTTCAGTACTTGGATTCACTTTAATCATGAATTTTTCATCATAATAACAACATTGAGTATAGTCAAATCAACATGGTTGAGGTCAACTATATATGAAATCATGAATCTACTCGAATGAGAACTTGCCACAACTATAAAATTAATTAAACCAATTAAGCCTCATTATATAATCCAATCTTATCAACACGTTTGAAATTATTACTTTTCATATCAATCTCAAAAAATTCATGTAATGATTAATCTACTAAGAGGTTTAATTCTTTGCTTTTCATCCCATCTAGTGAATTTGTTTGAAATGAAATTAAATATTCACATCCATATGTTTTTCATCTTCTCGCATTCCCACTTATCCTTCACCATTTGTCGCCCTATTGTCGACAGTTCTGCACATTATCCTCTTCCTGCTGCTGTAGTCTGCTCAAAAGAGGCATCTAAGGAGGATAGTCGTGAGGCAGATGAGAGGACGTGAGGGGAAATAAATAAATTAAGTTTTCATTTTCTACTATCCTAACCTGCTTAGGAATCAATCACATATAAAAAAATCAATATTAATATACATCATACAAGTAATGAGAGATCTTACATGTAGTTCATGGTGGATGGTGTGACGATTGCTCGGCGCTTTGCACATGACTTCTATAATATAATACTATGGGATGTCAAGCGAGTCCTAACTTTAGGCTTTGATACCATAAATGTAACACCCTCAAAAAACATCCCCATCACGTGTCAAAGATAACTTATGGATGGGGTTACACGGTACATTGCCTTGATAAAGACTTTGACCTTTTGGTCTACAAAAATAACATCTCAACATGACTAATAAAAAAACAATATAAAAGGATAATGCCTAGTTAACAACAAGACATATCTCATAAGCAAAAGACTTACGATTAGAAGGAAAAATACATGTCTAATAATCTATTATTACAACTAAGATTCCAAACAAAAGATAAACATGTAAACAAAAGGAGTCCTTATGCCTATGTGCAAAATTAGTAGCCTGAGCATCATCGTCGCACATTGTCACACAATCCATCTCGGACCTACAGCTGCAGGAACCAAATGCAGAGGAGGAAATTTTCCCATGAGCTAAAAAACCAAGATGTCTGATAAACATAATAATAACACTAGAAATAGATTTCATGTTAGAATAATAAGGTAATTAAAATGACGATCATAATAACATTCTATGACAATAGTTCTAAAAAATTCAATATTACAATAAGGCTTATAATAATAATTAGATATCAATGTAAATACCAATACTTTTATTCAGTGACAAGCCATATGTAGCTTAATAAGATTCGATATGATTTGATAACTCGTCATGATTCAATAGCTTAAGTGTGATTTCATAGTTCGATGCGAATTGATATCCTAATGTGTTTCGATGGCTCAAAGTAATTCATGGCTCAATGAGATTCGATGGTTCAATGTGATTCATTAACTCCATATGATATAATATCATTGCTTTGGAAACATTGCTTTAATCAATGGAAGTTGTCTTTTCAACTTCTTTAATATCTTATTACATTAGAAAGATCTCCTCACTTTTATGTAGAGCGCCATGTGATAATTACATATTTATTCATGTTTTCCATTATATAATCAGTATAAGTTACATGCATTTCATTGTCATATTCATGCATTTTCGCTATTTTGATTTATTTATTTTGTTCAATGAGTCAGTATCTACATAATGTGTATTTTCTATATGTCCAAGGGCTGTTGGATGCATGGTGGAAGATCAAAAAGGAAAATTGTCACGGGCCATGACAACATGAAGGAGAGCCTCGGTCACGGCCCGCGATGGATTTCCCCTTCGGTCACGGTTCGTGACATGTATGTAACGGGCCGTGACGACTTGAGCTGTGGGTTTGGTCATGACCAGGTCGCGGGCGTGACGCACATATCTTATTTATCAAGGCTGTGATTCCCAAAACACGAGCCGTGATATATATATTAGCCGCCATCTCTTCGGTCACGACCGTAACATTTTTGTCATGGGCCATGACATGCATGCAGTCAACACTAATGTTCGGTCACGGTCGTGACTCCTTTGTCATGGGCCGTGACAAACCTCTAGATTTGGTATCGTTCGGCCACAGCCGTAACACTTTTGTCACGGGTTGTGACAGTTTGCGGACATTTGTATAAAAAATGTATTTTTTATGGGATTTTTGGACGGTTCTGATTTTCTATCAACCCTACTCTAATCCTAGACGAATTCTATCATCCCAAGGCCTCTCCATCCCTATAAATAACACCTAAAACCCTAGAGAAAGGATGTTTGGAGCCTGGGAGAACTTAAAGAAGGAGACGAAGTGCTGCAGGATTGCGATCGTCAAGAAACCCAAGGTGTAATTATTCTGTGTTATTTTATCTGTAATTAGTCATGTATCTTCTCCCATCTATCCAAAGGATGAACTCCCATGTTTTATAGTTATTTTCTTTTGGAGAATTATTCTTGTAA
>LTAE01003929.1:7858-32372 GCA_001647135.1 Pontederia paniculata | reverse complement strand
AATGATATATATATACATATATATATATATATATATATATATATATGTATGTATGTGTGTGTATTAACGACACATTTAGAGTTCATTGAATAAAAGAAAATGATAAAAGTTTTTAAAAAAGACAAATATGTAAGGTTTGGTGATACTCGTGTGGATAAATTATTAATATCAATATTAGTTAATCAAATGCTAGAAAAGAAAATGACAAATAATTATTTAATCATGTATATATTTCATAATTTATATTTAACCGTCGGAAGGATAATTTTGAGATGTAAATTGCACTATCTCGGGATAAGTCCAAATAAAATGAGTTTTTAAATATTTTAAAAACTATATATGTTTATAACAATGAAAATATATTATACTTAAAAAATACTAAGACTAAATATGTTCATATAATTTTTTGATAAGATAAATATTTATTATATTATAATAAAATACAAATAGTTTGAGTAAAAGATCAAATGTCATCCGTTCGCGCATCGCGGGCACCATACTAGTTCTATTGAATAACAAATAATTTTTTATAATATTTAAAATATATATTTTTAATTTGGAGTACTGTATTTTGATATAGTTTAGATGTTAAATTAAACTTAATCCCTAATCAAAATCAAGCCAGTTTATTTTTTTTAAAAAATAATAAATAGTTAGGTCGTCCATTTATTCGAATTAGAAAAATCACAACCCATAACTTGAATTTTGATTATTATCAAATAATAACTAGTCCGAAGGTCGGGTTCATAGGTCGACATCCTTATCCGCGGTAAGCTTTCTGCGTTGTTCCATGAATAGCAAAAAAACTTTCTTGTTCTTAGCACGAGTGTAATTGTGACCTCTGAATATAATACGACTCTGACCTGCTACCTCTCTGATTGACTTTGTGATTATGCCATCGTGGTTAAAAGTCATCTAATAGCTTTAACTAATCTGTGGACCGTAAACCAATTCTCTCAATGGTTGGCTTTGCAGAAATCTCAAAAAAAAAAAAAACGAAGAAAAATTACAAAACATTTTTTTATCTCCAAATTGATTGGTCATTTTCTAAAAATCGATTGTTCAAAGTCTATCAGGCTATTGAATATCAGGTGTATCACACGCAAAAAAAAAACAAAGAAATTTGAAATCCAGGTTTCACGCTGTATGATTAACAATTAACAAAAGGCAATATCAAAAGTCTTCATTTTCATTACTTAATTAAAGTTTTGTATTTTAAAGGATGTTTAAACTTATTATATATATAAAAATCATAATAGTGGAATTCTGATACGTGGGTCAGGAACAATAATCTTGTGCACTTTTATTAAACATGCGAATTATTTTATCAACTGTTTTTAGTTCAGTGATATAGGGCCTATTTAGCTAATTTTATAAGTAAGTTAAAATTACTTATAAATAAATTTTAGAAAATCTCTATATTTAATGACTAAAAAAATATACTTATAAGTTATTAGGTAACTACTTATAAGTTGAAAAAAAAATAAGTAGGGTCCCCCTGCTTATTTTTAAAATTATTAGCTTATTAATTTTAACCAATTATATTACTCGTTTATCCATATTTTTTAAATATTATTATCATATAACTTTAAGGGTATATTAGCCAATATTTATTTTAACAAATATTACGATTACTTATTGATATTATCAGCACTTTTATCCAAACAGGTAACTACTTATATTTTAAAATAAGCATCAACATTTAAAATGCTTATCAACATTAGTGCTTATCAGATATTTTTTAATCAGCTAAGCCAAACAGACTCATAGTCTTAATTTTGTTTATCCAAAATTTTTATTCATATAGTTACATTTTGTTTTCTAGCAAAAAGAAGCACTTATTATTTTTTCCCTATGCCAAAAAAAACTCATAATTTTTTAAATTTGATTCGCTAGTAAAATTCTGATGTTATCTTTATTATTATTATTATTATTATTATTATTATTATTATTATTATTATTAAGATAATATTTTTGTATTTTAGTTTTTAAAATCAAAAGAACACGAGAAATGTTTCACTTGTAAGTTCAAGTGGCTCCCAAATTTCCCCCACCTGATAAAAAGATAGAATAAGCACAAAAAAATGGCGAATAAAAAAAAGCAAAATAAAAAAAATACCAGTCTTCCTACTTCTCACCATCTCCTTTATCTCTCCCTCTCCACAAACAAATATATGACATTGCGCAGCTTGTAAAGGATGCAGACCTTGAGGAGGCCGCCATGCCTCTGCTCTCTCTCCCCTTCTTCCTCTCCTCGCTTGCTGTCCACCCACTTCTTTGCCTCCTCTTCGCCCTTCTCCTCGCTCTCCAGCCTCCACCCGCGCCGCCTCCACACCTTCCGCCCGCCCCTCTCCTCCCTCAAGGAGTCCAAGAAGCCCACCCTGCGCAGGGCTTCTGACAACGTCCCTCAGAACATTAAACTCGACGGTCGCAAGGGCGCCGACGACGGCGCCGCATCGGATGACGAGGCGGCGACCACGGCCGAGGGGCAGGAGGGGGAGCTCGGCGGGGATGCCGCCCTCAAGGGGACCGTCCTCGCGGGGCTTCTCCTGGTCGGCGTCGTGGGGGGTTTCGGAGCCGTGGGGTACGTGTACAGGGACCAGATTAATGCTTTCCTCACGCAGTTCTCCGGGTTCATCGAAGGTACTGCTCCCGAAGACCTCGAGTTTTATGTGTCCCCGTGCCAAAGATCGCATTCTGAGTCTTTCAATTGAAGTTATGATGATGTAGAGTATCATAGTGCCGACGTGCTAATGATTGAGACTCATATCATGATGCCATTGTGCTTTAGACTGTTGAATTGGTGTTAATGCTCGTATCATAGGACTTTCATTCTTTGTTTAGGCTGACATCTATTTATCATCTTTGGCATAAACTGACCTCTAATGAAGTTAAGCTACCAAAAGAACACTTTTTTGAGTGTTGAGACTTTATAAAGGATCATGGAGGATGTACCCAATGAATGAAGCAAGTGATTATGTAACAGTAACAGTGAACTCAAGCGTAATCTATTTCATCTTTTTTTCTAGAAGTCCACAATTAATGCAGCAAGCATATGGGTGGTAACGTTTTTCTGTTTTGTGCAATCAGGTTATGGCCCTGCTGGATATGCTCTATTCATACTTGTATATGCTGGATTGGAGGTGAGCTTGCCAAAAGTTTATTCTTCATGTAAACCAGTTCCTTTAGCATCTAATACTTACAGGTACTTGTACTGATTTTTCATTTCCTTCTTCTAGATTTTGGCAATTCCAGCAATCCCATTAACAATGTCTGCAGGTCTTCTTTTTGGTAGTTTTACCGGTACCATTATTGTTTCAATAAGTGGGACGGTAATTAACTTTCTGGCAGTAAATTTCTATGACAACATTCCAAATTAAACCAGTTATTCTGACGTGGGTTTCTCCATATGTATTTCTTTATCCTTCCAGGTGGCAGCAGCGGTTGCATTCCTTATCGCTAGATATTTTGCCCGAGAACGTATTCTTAAGCTAGTTGAAGGGAATAAAAAATTTTTGGCAATTGATAAAGCAATTGGGGAGAATGGCTTCAGAATTGTTACACTTCTTCGTCTTAGTCCGCTGCTTCCTTTCTCTTTAGGGAACTATCTTTATGGCTTGACATCAGTGAAGTTTGTTCCTTATGTCTTAGGAAGGTCAGATGTTCAAAATCTATTAATCTTACCATGTATTGTTTCCTGTTACTTTATCTTTGAAATGGTCATATTACATGCATTTTCTTTTTTCCCTTTGAGGGATGTTGTAAGTTATATCAAATCGAATATCCTCTAATTAAAGAAGAAGTTTATATGTATTAAAACAAGAAAACTAAACTTCTAATAATAGTAAATTGGAGAAATGGTTGGTTTATCAAAACTCGAAAGTACTTAAAGAACGACAAAACTAAGACATTTATTGTTTGTGTTATATGCTATGTCCTTTGTGTAAAATCTTTGTTTGCATTACATCAGAGGTATTCTTTCTTTTGTTTTGTTCTTTTTTCTTGAGGATAAAAGGGAAAAATTGTTTCAGTCAATAAACTAGAGGAAGGGAAAAGTGGTCCTTATACTTCAAATTATTTGCACTAATATTAAATAGCTTCTATCATAGTGCGTAGGAAGTAAGATTGCAATCATGTTAGTCGTACATGTTTTGTGGCATTTATACATTTTTGTTGCACAATGAAATTGTATGTTGCAGTATCTGGTTTGAACTTCATGGTATTAATGTTACTAAGTTGCAAAATAATGTGAGTAGTACAAGTTGCAGTTTAAAGTGAACAACTGGTTTTTTCTTCCCCATGTACATCTACACCAAATTCACAACTTTATCCTTACTATATTATCATGAAAATATGATCTTAACAAGCTATGATACTGCTACACAAATTAATTTATTTTTCTTTTCGGTATAGCAAATTATTTGTTCACTACAGTAAGTTATTGAATCTTTGCTGTGGTAAAAGAATATTCATATTGATGCAATCTAATGTATATGGTCCTCCCTGTACCTCATTATTTGTCTTTCTCAGTACAAGAAATTTCTTACCTGGCTAATTCAATTCGTATACAATTGTGAATTCAGATTGGTTGCCCTTACCTCGAGAAAAGAACCATAAACATCTTTTATTGACCATTTTATGCTTTGGTCTCAGTTCAATACTAAGCAAATCATAACTAACCGAATACTTGTGTGAGAAACTGACTTGTCGTTTCCATAAAGAATATAGTTGAAAACTCTAGGTTCCATGCTTTCCTTTTTCCTATGAAATTCTGAAGCAAAAGTGCAGCTGAATTTATTACATCAACTATTTCGTATATCATTGCTGACCAAACTAAGACAGAATGCTGTTTTTTAGGGTTTTTTCCGCTTAACTCCTTTAAACTTTTGACTTTTTCAAGAGTAACCCCTGAACTTTGATATTAATCACATACTTCCCTTAAGCTTTTCAAATATTTCCATTTCACACCAATATTCTAACAATCTTAACTTTTTTCATTATTTTTTATTTACAGTATTTACTAAATTACACTTTTACCCTTACATAAAATACAGAAAAAATAGAAAAAAATAATAAAATAAGATCAAGTTTCAATGAAGGCCACTCAAGACGGGCGTCTATTGAACTGGGACACTCAAGACTGCTCTAATGTTTTTTAAGAGATTCTATTTTTTCTTTTATTTATTTTTTGGGGGTCAAAAATGTAATTTAAATTATAAAATAAAATATAACAGAAAAATTAGCACTATTAGTGGTTTGGGGTGAAGTGGAAGCATTTAAAAAGTACAAAGGGGGTAAGTGTAGTATATTAAAGTTTAGGAGTTACTTTGGAAAAAGTCGATAGTTTAAGGGTCATAAATGGAAAAACCCTCTTTTTTAAGTAGGTTTAATTCATTGGATAATGTAACTAATATTCCTTGGCATCTGTCAATCAAGAGTTATGTAGGTTTCCATGCAATTTAATCATTCATAAAATGTTTCCAGGCACATGGGCTTATGTTACATTTGTGAATTCATGAAGATCCTTTTTTTACATGCAGTTGGTTGGGGATGCTTCCAGGCACATGGGCTTATGTTAGTGCAGGCGCATTTGGGCGAGCATTAATTGTAAGTTTTCTGGCATGCCATGTCCTTTAGGTGATATTATTTTGACTGTGACAGATATGAGCTTTATGAATTCCATGTTTTACCTTTGTGGCCATGTTTATTGATGTTCATAAAAAGGATCTCCTTCTGTACACATGTTACATTTGTGATTTTTGTACTAAAACTGTGTTTATTTGGGAAAGTATATTATCTATTTTCCACGTTTGCCTCTGTATGACAAAAAATAAAAGAATCTTGGTCAACCGAAAAATATTTTCTAGTTGAGCAAAAAGTTATATGCAACATAGAAAAACAAATATTTCCCTTTTTTAAAGGAAAACATCTTGCACTCTCATGCTCCTTCTCGTGTATAAACTAATTAATTTAGATTTTTTACTTATATTTTGTTATATAATAAAAAATAAAAAACAAAAAACAAAAATAAAGTGTTTTCCCCTATCTTGCACTCTCATGCTCCTTCATAAAATGTTTTCCCCAAATTTATCATTTCAAAAATATATTTCAATGTAGAAAACACAACCTGAAAGGCATGTTTTCTCGAGACAAATCTCTCAGGAAAATTTGATAATGGTTAACTCGAAAAGACAGGATGATGCTAGTTTGAGGGTTGCAATGTATTTAGATTACAAAATGGTGAAACTCCTTGCAAGACTAGTACATATCAGATCATATGGACTGCTGTAATTGGATATACTCAGATTCTGGTTACTTGAGATTTGGTTATTTTCTGGCATGTGATAATATTAAACCATCTTTTGCATATGTATTCAGTTTGTTTATTTAGTTCCCTACGTGTTAGAGACTTGAATCTGCTTAAAGAAAAATATGCTAATAGAAAATATTCATAAATCAAATTTAAGTTTCAAAGGAATCATACAAGAGTATTTATAAGGTTCTAACACTGTATGACTAGTAAACCTAATATAAGATGAACTAATTAAAAGGAAATACAACACAAGGAAACTCCTAAAGGGCTCATAATTAAACTAAATAGACTAAAGGGCAAAAGGCCCATAATATTATTTCTGTTCTACATCACTACATCAATTAAACCTTTTTCTTCGCCATCCAACATTTTGATAATTTATACTACTGTACACGAAGTTTCTCCCATTTCCTTCTGCATGTAAGATTTCTTCAACATCACATCAACATTTGATAAAGTCAAACATGATTACAGCTAGCTCACAATTGTCAAGAAAGTTATGTGTACTTGACCAAGTCTTCACAGTTTTCATGCTAGTATTCATCTGGATGTCTTGAGCTTGAATGCCTGGATATGTTCAATGTGAAAAACTAGTGTCTGCCTAAACTAGGAAAGACCTGTATTTCCCTGAGCACATGTACTGACATAAATGTGAATATTGACCCATATGATGATTTGCCATTTATAATGAATATTTTAAGTTTTTGAACAGAAATCTTGGCTGAAATTATCCCTTCTTTCTTATTTGGTGAAGACATTACGAAAGAAATTCTATGCAGTGATTAAACAAACTCCATTAAAAGACCAAGATCTTTTTTCAAGAGTTATTATAAGCATTTGATTGGCATCTCAAATATGCAATGTCAAAGAAAACATGCATCAGGAGAGAAGCCTTCATTTCAATTATGAGGGCTCAAGATTTGCATCTTGCCACTTTTATCTCGTGGAGCATGAAGGGACCACTGATTTAACCTCAATTTGTTTTAACAAGTTTTCTACTATGCTTGAAATAATTTCACAACTTTGATGTGTCCCCACAACACTTTTCTACAGCAAGATGAGTCGGATATTGGCTTGTCAGGAGGAAATGGTCAACTGCTGACTCTAGGATTAGGCCTGTTAGCTACAGCTATTGCTGCTACTTATGTTACTCGGCTTGCAAAGGTAATAGGACTCAAAAAAGTCTCCCTGTTTGTGATGCTTGTCTTTTTTAACTTGAGTAAATATTTGAATCTGCTTCTTCTTGCCTCTTTAATGGTATGTGTAACTGCTGCATAATTTAGAATGTTCTCTTGAAAGCTTATGAGCATTCTTTTTGATATATTTGTATATCTTGATTTAGGTACCAGCTTCAAGAGATAAAACAAAGTTTAGTTCTTGCGACTGAAGGAAACTAATTTTCTTAAATAACTTCAAAATGTTTTTTTGGGGTATATATTTTCTGCTTAATCTACATTTGTTACCATTTGTATCTTACTAGTGATGCTAACTGAAATCAGTCTTTTTTGCTTGTTTGTTTTGCATTTTTCCATATCGAGATGTAACTTGTCGTCTTCTTTCTATTGGCGTGTTTAATAAAAGTATCATGATATTGTAGAGTAATTAGTATATCATAACCCTTCTAGTCTCCAATAGGTTAGGTATATCAGGTTGTCTATCTCCCTGAGAAGTAAAATTTCCTCTTAGCTGTCGTTTTGTGGCATTTTAATATGCAACATGTTTATCGATGAATTTTAGATATTCAGACACGAATTTTATGTATTTCTTTAGGTAGGTTTCTTATGAATTGCCATTTCTGTATTATGGTGGACATTTAGTCCATGTGATATTCTTTTTTGAGAATCCATATGATAATACATTTCTCTCTCTTTACTTCTCAAAAGAAAAGTTTACATCTTTGTGATTAGATTCAAATTCATCGGGTCTGGACAATTTATTTTCCAACTTTTACCATGTTTTTGTTAATAACAACTAGATACAACAGTCATAATTGGAACTGAATCTACCCTTTGAAACTAAGTGCAAATGAAGGTCATAAGCAGATTGCATTTAAGTTTAAATAACATTTTATATGTGGATTTTGTTCTTGTGATATTGTATCCATCTCAAATTACTAATTTGCTTACTGGATTACACTTACTATTCAATGATGCAGGATGCTGTAAAAGATATTGAGTAGGATCAGTTTATACATTGCTCAAAGTTTTCAATTCACTCGGTGACCAGCGTATACAGATTTGTAATTAGTAGAGACTTCATTGTAAATTTGCTGCATCTTTTTGATGCATTTCATATAGTGCAGTTTTTATTCATCATGTGATGAAACTAAAGGAAAATATGCATTACCTGATTTAGAATATGTCTTCCGGACTGTGGGAAATGCTTTCCCACTGGATTTGCATAGCCAAAACCTTTGTGCATCTGAAATTTGTCTATGGAAAGGAAGACCTTACTTGTGGTACATGATGTGCTGTTATTACTATATATGATAAGTAGAACAATATTGACATGTTTATGGTGGGAAGCCTCTAGATAAATAGGAAACCATTCTTATCTCAGTGGAAAGAATATGTTTGAAATTCAGTTTGGAATTTAAATCGTTATCATTTGAATAAAAAAAAAATCAATCACTTTTATTAGGACGTTTTTTTCGTTTTTTTTTTCTTGAGAGCTAATTTACCGTTATTTTTTATCTATTAAGTTTTTCCTTCTTTTGTAATATCGATAAAATAACAAAATTCACAAAAAAAATTAGGTAAGTGTAATAACCAGAAACGAAAAAGAAAATGGTGGACGTCACCTAGACACCCAAATCCCCTCCTATTGGACCACAAAATTCACTAATTTAAACTATAATTCAACTCATATGACCTCACCTTCTCTTTCATCCGAATTCTTCTCTTCTCCACCTTGATTGTGTCACCAAGGAGCTAAGGATCCTGCGCAAAATTCACTCACTAATCTGACAACCCTCCGAGAGGGGAACCAGCCCCAAATTCACTTCAAAGGGGAATTACAATAGAGAAAGAAAAGCTTCAAGTGCAAAGGAAGGAATGGAGATTATCTACTATTGGAAATTAGGGAAGAGATAGTTAACAAGTTCAAATCAAAGGAGAAAAATGAGTTAGATTATAACTACAAGTTATATAAAGGGGATCCCCTCTTCATCTAATTAGATTTTATGTTCAAATGAGAGAAAATATACATGGGAAGGAGGAAGGACTTAGGAGAAAACCTAGGATGTAGATTTCGATCTTGTAATATGAGAAAAACATGCCTTGCATGGTTTGTGTTTGATGATTTGCATATGTGATTTATGTTTATGTCTATGCTTAATTTCTTGTAAGTACTTAGAAGAAATAATTTAGAACAACCCATGTGTCTATGAGCTCTCTTTCTGAAATTGGACTATAGGTGTGAAATTAGGTAAATTCAAAATGAAATCGGATTAAATCAAGGGAAAATTGAGCATCAGAGGTTCACTACGGGTCATCCGTAGTGAGCCTAAGCTCGCTACGGCCAGCCGATAGCGAAGAGTTCCCAACTGTAATGACTCAAAATAGACCGTAGTAAACATTAATTGACCATAATGAATTCTTTGGCTCATCACAATGTCTCACTATGATTGGGCCATAGCGGAGGTTATAAGCCCCCCTACAACTATTGTTCACTATGTTTTTCTGTGAACCTCATAAGATGTTGCGTTAAGAAAGCCCCCACATTTATTTTGTTTCCCGCCACCATAGAGTCGAGGAAAATAGTTCATTCGAATTGACGACCCCCTCATTGTCACCCCTGGCAAATAAAGAACATTACCAAATAAACATATCGAAAGATTGGATTTCGAATACTAGTACTCTTCACCAAATGGTAGTTCAAATTTCCTTCGAGTTATGGATCCTTTAGAAATCCCAATCGAAGAAGTTGGACGGCGTGCACTCTGAACCTTTATTGGCAAATTGATAGGCTTCATTGAATTTCGCCAACGAGAGGACGAAGTCATGATTGTAGAGCCAAAATCTGATCGCCCATCCTGGATGGCATTGGGTGGCGAAGAGTGAAGTGAGGACCTCTAGTGCAATTTCCTTGTACGTCGACCAATAGCTATGGATGAAGTTGGTGACAACTATATTGTCAAACATGATGAAGATGTCATCCCACATGTTGAGCTGGATCATGATTATATCGTGGCGAATCAGGTGGCGGCTAGCTTGTGTTGCTTGTACAACTCCACCTTCCTCCTTTGTTCGTCGTCGCGTGGCGGCTAGCTTGTGTTGCTTGTACAACTCCACCTTCCTCCTTTGTTTGTCGTCTCGTGGAATGATTTGGAGTGGCATTTGATTAAACGGTTGGCGAGATCTTCTCGGGTGACATTCCTTTCCTCCACAGCTTGTGTCGATTGGAAAGATGACTGACGACCAATGCGTCGAGTAGGGAGACACATTCGAGGAGCCATGATGATGATGTTGCGGCTTCATGGTCGTTTCACGGGGGAGCTGAATCTCATGGACGTGTGGGCAGAATTTACGATCGTTAGCAAACAAATCAGGATTGGGACAACAACTTCATGGCTCATGAGTTCGTTGATTTTGTGCGATCTTGGGCTTCCGTCAGACTTGTTGGGCACCAAAGTCAATTTTGCTGATGAAGAGGTGATTGATGTTGATGAAGTTGATCAATTGTTGAGGTTCGATGATGTCGCGGTGGGATGAAACTCTTTTGGCGCGCAATCACAGACAAAAGGGATTTGCGGCTGCTCACATCGTCATTGGAGAAGGCGAGGTGATTTGCACCAGTGCGAAGCATATCAAGACTCATCGATGAAGTCCCCTATAGAGGTGTGATCTAGAAGATAGGTTGATGAAGATGATGACGGATCACCACCCATTAAATAGATTGCTCACACTCTATGCTAACAATCATGATCGTGGGATATATGTGATGTAATCATTAGACCACTCCTCATGGTTGTTACTTTGCATCGAATCGTACCCGTGACCTATGAGAGTTACAATTATATATCATGAATACGTACCTATTCATGGCCCGTTAAATGTTCATCACAATCGTGAGAAATAATATGGCATGTGATATCTTCTATAGCGGCCATGAATTCCATCCTCACGGTCGTGAATTGGTGATGTTTTCATCCTCCTTTGTTCGCGGACCCATTAAAAGTTTGTTTTTAGTCACTTACTTGGTACCCCGTGAAACAAGTTTCATGGCCCATTAAATTGCATGTGTCAATCGTTCGCATTTTGTAGCTGCTGTGAACTCCATCTTCACAATCGTGAATAAACTCAAGTTTTGTTTGTTTCCTATGACATGTCATGCACTAAACCAAGTACATTTAATAACCAAAAAAGATGACAAATCTAACTAGGCTATTAAGGGTTTAGACAAATTAGTTCTACGTTAGAGTCATTAGCTTGACTCTTCCCTATGTTAGATTAGGGATTATTGAGACCCTTGGAGAGTCCTTTGTCCTCCTTCATTGTCTGCTATAGTAGGTCACCAACTATGTGATCGAATTCATCTTTGCCATGCTCCTCTTTGTGTCTATTACGAAACATGGTGATGCATTAAGCGGATATCACTGAGTTTTTCCTATATTGAAGGATATATCCTCATGTTTTACTCGTAGTGTTAGCTTGTACATCAATGAGTATTTTTCTATTGGCTAGAAATGGTGGCCCCAATATGATCGATACCTTTTCTAGTAGCTACAAAGTCAACAAGAAAAATAAACTTATCTACCTTCACTAAGACATCTTCCAATAGGCCTCTAGGCTTCTTTATTGATTGATCAACTAGTTGCAATAACACACTTGTTTCCTTTAGGTCTCCTGCTCCCATCTTCACATAAATTGAGTAGGGCATAAAGTGTATGCTAGAGCCAAGATCGCAAATGCATCTTGCAATTTCTATGGTAGATCCCTGTGATATAAAGATCAACATTGTGATGTTAGTTTAATAACACTCGTCTCTTCTATTTTCCTCTTGTTGCTAAGTATGTCCTTGAGGAACTTGGCATAACTAGGTATTTGTTCAAGAGCCTCATGGAATCGTATGTTGATGTGTAATCGTTTAAACGCCTTCAAAAACTTCACAAATTGGTTGCCAACCTCTCCTTGTGATATTTCTTAGGATAAGGGAGGTTGACAGACTTTTTGGTTGAAGCGAAGGGTGTTTACTTCTTCTCAATTTATCTTATGGCAAACATTTTCTCTTCTACAATAGGCTCTGAGTCTCTACTTACAACATCTGATGTGTTAGTAGTTGGGGGACAACGGCCCTCCAATTGAAGTCCATTCTTGGTGGTGATAGCCTTGAATTTCTCCTTGGGGTTTTTCTCTATGTCACTGGGTAAGGAGCTCGGTTGTCTACGAGAAATTATATTTATCAATTGTGACACCTGTGTCTCCAGTTTCTTGATGGACACATCTTGGTAAGTGAATTTTGGTTCTACTATAGTCATGAATTTTGCTACAATACCTTCTAGGTTAGTCTTTGGTCCTCGTCGGGGTGTGAAACCAAGAGGGGGTTGCTTTGGCCTGTAACCTAGTTATAATTTGTGTTCATTTAGTGACCTTGCTAGAACCTAGAGTTATTTGCATTATTTTTCTAGAAAATTGTTAGCAACAAAATTTGCATCTTCAAATTGCTATTGAACAGAGTTGGTACCAGTGGGGATTTATGGTTCAAATGGTTTGTCATCGCAAAAAATTGTAGGTAACAATGTCGATCTTGTTAGTCGTGTCCCTTCCTATGAGTTGTTCCATTTTTTTGTTCAAGACCTCCAATTAAGCAGTTACGTGTGTAGCATTGTCCAACTAATGAATGTAAGCTTTTCTTTATAGTTGAACCATGTTTTGCCAATGAGCAAGTGTCGAATTCTCGATCATTTTGAAGACTTCCTTTGGAGATTTGTGAGATACAATGCTTCTAGCTGAGGTGTCTAGTAGACTCTTAACTCTTAAGAAAATGCCATCATAGAATGCTTGATTTTGCTCGTATAAAGGCACTCTATTCTATGAAATTCTGGCGACTAATTCCTTGAATCTCTCACATGCCTCATGCATTGATTCAGTATATTATTGGACGAAGGACTTAGCTTCTGAAATCAGCCTTCATTGCCTTTAAAGTAGGTTAATGCTTGATGTAAAATTTTGTTTTATAACTTTTATGTCAACATCTTTCTAGTTTCTCAAATGATAAATTGATATTAGAAAAGAGGAATTAGATTAGTTCTCGAGGGATCAACAACTCTACTAATTAATAAGAACCACTAATTGAATAAATAATAATAGAAAGATCGGCAAACCTCTCCGCAACTCAATAGGAGAAGGTAATAACCAAAGAAATCTATCGAAAATCTTGAAATAACATGCAAAAAATTTGTTGTCGAGCATCTCAACCTCTATAATGAGAGGCTGAGTCTCTTGGTGTGCAATAACTAGGTGATGTAAAAATAGTACGCAGAACTTGGAGCGCTACTTGGGAAAATAGGACAGGGAACAACCTTCTTTAGATGTGGCTAACATGAGCGCGCGTGAGCAAAACACGAATGCATCAAAATAAAAATAAATATTGTTGGCATACGATTTCCACCAAGGCAAAATTCTATTGTGTTTGTAAAGCCCAAAAAAATAAAAATGGGTTATTTAAGTCCATTATAAAATTTCAAATTAAAATCCAATAAGGACTAAGTCCATTAATGCTCTTTAAGCCCCTTAAGCCCAAACCTACCTAAATCCTAACTAGACAAGATCTAAACCCTAAAGTAACCTCAATTTTTTCCCATGGCACATTCTCTCTCTTCCTCTCCACCAAGAAAGTCCCTTTTAGGATTAGAGTACTCCAATCACAATCCCTTCCCTATTGTTGGAGCTCATACAAGGTTGTGAGGGAGTAAAAGGAAACTACAACAAGAAAGAGATGGAAGAAAGGAACTATGAGGTCAAGGGATTAGGAGAAGAAGCAAGGATCAATGAATGGGAAAGGGTTTAATTCTAAACCATAATGTATGTAATAGGAGAATCCACATCATTCCATTTGATTGGAATGAAGACTTGATTTTTTTTATTCTCTCATGTATATGATTAGGAAGTGATGGATTAAGATTATATGGAGGTATAGTTTATGGATTAAGATTCTTATGTCATGATGTTGATTAGATTAAAGTTTTAATGAATATAATGTTAATCTTATATGATTGAGATTTGGAAATGATTATTTTTCATATAGTTGAGGTTCAACTCCAAAATGTATAATATATCGGATTCTAAGGAAACTTATGTCGAATTATAATTATGCTTATTCAAGTTTTAAGTTTCAAATAGATGTGCTAAATTTTGTCTAGATTTTGTAATTTGTGTTTAAATAAGATTTCAGAGATGTTTTACTTCTCCAAAAATTTTGTATATATATGGATATATAGGTATTGAAGTCTAGTTTATGTGAAAATAAGAATTAATGCAATTCGATGTGTATCCTGAGAGATACGACTTAAAAACTTACTCTCAAGTTGTCCCGAGCAACAACATGTTTGACTTGTGAAATTCATCATAAATTGCAATGATCAAATTAGGGAATAAAATTTATGGAATAGTTATATGCATGTGTGAACTTGTATTAACACTTGAATTGGCTTGAAAAGAATGTTTAGAATGGATATTATTATTATTATTATTATTATTATTGTTATTATTATTATTATTATTATTATTATTATTATTATTATTATTATTATTATTATTATTATTATTATTATTATTATTATTATTATTATTATTATTATTATTATTATTATTATTTTTGTTGTTGTTGTTGTTGTTGTTGTTGGTAAGAAGTTAAAGTTGAGTGCAACAAGTTTATGATAAAAAGTTTGGATGAGACTTTTAGGATATGAGTTGATGACAATGATAGAAAATTGTAATTATAAAGTAAAAAAAGATAGTGATGACATCTAGAATTGCATGATATATGAAAGTTCATGTATGTATTGTTCATCCTTATGAGAATTAACCATGCTATGATCATTATGATGAATCAATTGATCATGTATGGATATGTTATGTTACTTTAAAAGCATGATAAGTTAATGTTATGATTTTATTATGCTATGAACCTTAAATGTAAGATGAATTTTAGATAGGTCAATTGTTATGAAATTTAGAAAATTAGAATTATATTGTTATAAACATTATATCATGAAATTGTTATATATGTTTGAAATGAGACAAGTTCGGAATGAAATTAGATAGGAATTTGTAGATTTGGATACCAGGGCATTCTTCATGCCCCATGAATTGTTCCCTCATGATCGTGAATTGACACTTCGTGCCCGCGATTGAGTTTCAAAGGATGTGAAGTTGAAGGAAGGAAAATATGTTTCTCAATAGCAGTCGTGAATCATCAATCACGCTCGTGAACATAGGAATCACACCTGTGAAGATGATATCACGCCCCGTGAAGTTGAAGAGAGGAAAATGACTCCTTTGTAGTGACTGTGAAACCCTGTCATGCTCGTGAAATTAATGTTCACAATCCATGAAGGATCTTTTACGGGCCGTGAATTATCTTTGTGTAGTTTTATGCTATTTGCTATTGTAGAAAATCTTGTTTGATGATTGCTATTCACCTAGATATCAAAATACATGTAAAGTCATAATTAGGTTAAAAGATGCAAGATTATTTATTATGTTTAATGTATTGAAAGAAGATGAAGCATAAAGAATTTAGTTTAAACACATCAATAATGGGGGAAGTAATCGAATATCTTCTCAGGATGCGATGTCCACTCAAATAGTGGATGTGCTCCCAGATAGGATGCAATGTCCATTCACTAACAATAGTGGATGTGCTCCCAAATGGATCCCAAAGAAGGACTGACCTAGTTAGTCGATATTAATGAATTGATGTTAACCGAGACTCTTCATGTAAATATTATAATTGGTCATATAATTATGTTAATGATGCGAGTGAAAGAGAACTCGACTGAATCATATGGCTAAGATGTACAAAATTATGAAAATGCATTTAAGGTATAAAAATGAATCATATGATAAAGATGATGACAAATATTTTAAGAGAACTCTAATATATTATATAATTAAGATTGACGTCACTCATGACGAATGGTTGCACATAAAAAAATATTAATGGGCTAGAGTTGAGTTATATAATTCTTGCTTTTTTAGGTCGAGTAAGTTATACTCATATTATGAAATTATAGTATAAGTTCATATATGATCTATGAGTCTTTAAAATTGCAAACTAGAATGTAAATTTTTTATGTTGATGTCGTGTACGAATACTATAATAAATTTATGTTAGAGTTTTAATAATATATTTGGACTGAATCAAGATGTTTATAATTTTGTCATAATTTTAAGTTAAAATCTTATACTTAATGTATTTTTAAATCTTTCTTTTGTTATCCATATTATAATAAATAATGTGAATATAATGGTTCAAAATTTTATTGAGAATATATATGTTCTCAGTTGGATTTTTGAGACGTTACAATCACAATTGTTAGACTGGATTTTGGTTTGGCAATGACAGGACCTTTGGAGCATGCAAAAACAGGACCTTTGGAGCAGCAACTTCTCATATCATGAAAGTAGGAACAAATACCAACTCAACATGCCTTTTAACAATTTTTAGGTGGAGGTTGCAACAATTTGCTGCGGTAAAACTTACGAGTTAGGCAAAAAAACAAACAAGCAAACAGTTGTTTACTGAAGAACATCAATTGACCGCTCAATGACAACGAGGAAACAATAATGAACATGGACGCTCTGTTAAAAAGAAAAAAAAAACAAGAAGGCGAGCAGAAAATTTATGGATTGTCTCTCCTCAACAAACAACTTTGTAGATTAATATATTTCTGTATTCTAACATTCGTGTCGTTGTATCCGCCTCTCTTGACCTCGGAATACACCATTTACATCTAAATTGAAAAGAAAACAATAAGTTTATGATAAATCAGAAATAAACAGTAATAACAAATTATCAAATCATAAAATAAACAAAATGTAATTGTAAGTGCAAAGAAAACACACAGCATCAAGCTCGAGCTCAAAGTCGTCGCGTAGGTCGTTAAAGCAGTTAATTTTTTTGGTCGTTCAAAGATGTACGTGCGGCCGCCCGCATCGCACGAAAAATATCACGGCCCAGCTTTTTACTCTCTCTCCACTCACCGCCTTCTCGTCTCACCTCCTTCCGACACGTGTCCTCATCCACCGTTTCCTCACACATTTATTTTTTTATTTTTAATTTTTTGCAATTTTTTTATTTGTTTATTATCTCTCTCTCCCTTCCGACCTGAACAATTCCACCAATTCTTCTCATTCCTCAGCAACACGGCACCGGCGCAATCCGACTGCCATGGCTGCCGCCGGCGAAGTCCACGATGATTGGGAGCTTCTTCTCGGGCCAGGTCTCGCCGCCGGCCACGATCCCGGCCTACTGGACCCAGCTGATCCCGACGATGGCGGGGCCATCAAGCCCGACTACTTCTCCCTCGACTCCGATCAGCGGTACCCGAGGAGGTCCACCGGCTTCGATGCGGATAACGCCAGCCCGGATGAGGATTCAGATAACCCTAGCTGGGTCGACCCGGAATCGAACTCTCGGTTCTTCGACTGCCACGGCTTGGGGATAGGCTTCGACCCGCGCCGGGACCTAAGGGGCTTTTGGTCCGACGAGTCGTCGGACGGCCAAAGGTCGCGCCTTGGCAGCGAAAAGGGGGACATTGGCAAGGAAACTGGACTTGGAGGAATGGACGAGAGTGAGGAAAGGAGCGACGATGATGAGAACGAGATGATCGAAGGTGACCTTAAAAAGGGTGGGAGAAGATCTAGTTATTCGGCCGGGGTGGATGATAATAAGATTGCTGCAGAAGGAGATGACAGAGGTGTTGTGTGGTGGAAGCTGCCCTTTGAGCTGCTATTCGGTGCTTTCAGGGCGAAGCCGGTTTGGTCCATCTCTGTTGTGGCGGCGATGTTAGGTGTCTGGATGCTTGGTAAAAGGTTGTATAAGATGAAGCAGAAGACCAGAAGCATTCATCTGAATCTTAGCCTTGATGGAAAGGTCATATTCTCGATATTTGCTGCTTTGCATGATTGAACGTTCATATCACCTTGATAACTGATTCTTGGTTAGGAATAAAATTGACAAGTTTTTAGATGATCAGTTACCTCTCTTCTTGCTATTGCCGAGTGTGGATTGCTGCATTTGAGCATTATTTGCGTAAGGTTTCAGTAGTAGAGTCTAAATAAACCTACAGCAGTAGTTTTTTTTTTCTCTTATAGATGATTCATCTTTTTTTCTTTTTTCTAAAATGTTAGAACCTGATGTGGTCACGTTTCATTGATTAACGTGGCCCTTTGTCACAAATTTCCTCATTCTATTTGCATTTTGGAGCTGGCTAGGGACATTTCCTGACCATTTGTTTTGCCTCTCTATTTGTATCATATTCATGTGCTTAGAACTCAATAGCATGCTCCTAACACTTTTCTCTTACTTATTTTCTTCTTTTTTTTACCACGAACATGAGCAGGCAATGAATCCTTTCTGCATCGAATTTTCTGGTTTGCCAAATTGCTTCTTTCACTTATTTCATAGTAATAATGAATCTATGTGATAATACCTTTTTATCTTGTTTCCATGATTTTTCCCCATTATCTAGCTCATTTATTGGACTTCTTAGAGAAAATTAGTGATTGATGTTCCTGATCTTATCATCTTGATTGAAATTCAAAGAGGGCTTGAATTACAAGTTTTTTTCCCAGTTTGGTTGCTGTTCTCACACTTAGCACCCGGTTTTTTTAATCGCTCTGAATGATCAATTGAAATGTCTAATAGCTGTATAAACTTTACCGCAAATTTTGTCTTCCATGTTTGGAAAATGTGTCCACAAGTTTATAGAAAATAGTGCTGACACATTGTCAACTTGAATCCTTCTTTCTTTTTCACATATGTTGCAGATACAGTCATCATCATTATTATTAGTTTTCGAGGAGTTTTGCTATTATGCTTTACACAAATTTGCAATGCATAGTTGTTTCTGAATTTACTATATCATAGAAAACTCATTGACATTTTGGGTTATATCTAAACATATTATGTATATTATTTAATGCGAATTCATAGATAATCTTAGCAACTAGTAATACTTTGTTTGGATTTATTAAGTTTGATGCTCCAGTTGGAAGAATATCAATATGCACAGACTGTGTGTGCAATTGGGAATATGGTCTGTAAGATGCATCTTTTGAAAACTGAAAATTGACTTGTTTTGCAATGACCCTATGAGCTACATGAATCATGACTTGTATCTTGTGTAAAATAATGCAACAAAATCCTTGGAGAACTCCTTGAGTCAATTACTGGGCTGTTTGGTAATGTTGTGCAAGAAAGCTTATTACGTAAAATGTGTCATTCGTTGGTACAATGGTGCCAAACAGATAACTTGTTAAAAAAATGATGTCATCTTATAAATCCGTAAAATTATTACTGTATATCAGTTGATGAAAAAATCTCTTATTGCTTTGGGGAAAGCAGGAAACAATTTAATTCTAAACCTGAACTAGTTTCCTGAATATTGTCACCAAGGATATATTATGCCACAAATTAAGCATCTGAGGAACTAAGAGGACTTTCTTGATTTGTACTCTTAATTTCTTGTACCCTTACAGCGTATTGTCAGTAAGTCATGGTATTTAATTTTTGATAAAGTGACTGAGAGGGTCTTTTATTTTTGTGTTGTTACTTCTCATGTATCACTTTTACATGTTGCAGTGGCACATAATCTCCTTGAAATATTTTATTTAATTTGATTCGTCTGGGTACATCATCATCATTTTATATTGAATTGCCTGATAAACCTAGTCTACATTAATGAAAAGGTTACTTTGCATTCACAATGCAAGTAAGCTCAGTTTATATTATGGTTTCAATATGGGAAAATCAAAATCTGGTAAAAAAAATGTCTCTCATTGATTGGTTTATTAAGCACCAGTGCATCCCTCGTAAGGAAAAAAAACACAATTGCAACCTATTAGACGGTGTTTATTTCAAGTGTTTATTACTTGTGGCGACTATGCAAACTAGTTTTATGATAATAATCATTTAAGTCTTATAAAAAAAATAATCATTTGTCATCTGTCTTCTGATTGGTGGTACATTTTGCAGAAGCCAGCCCAATTGAATTTGCATGCAACACGTCTCAATGATGCTTTCTCAGTTATGAAGCGTGTATCGGTTATAAGAGCTCAATTGCCTTCTTCTGGTTTGCCACTGCTTGCACTGAGTTTTCAGTAAGATTCCATTGCTAATTTGGTTGATGGATGCTCTGTTACGAGTACTCGGCAATTCTCATGGCTGTAATTTATGGAATTAGTTTCATGTAAATATTTAGCTTGGTGTATCTTCCCGGGACATATTGCATAAGGCCGGAATAGTATGTTTTATGTCAGTTGCAGGATCTCTGAACGGAATTATCTGTCTCGTGTATCAAACAATATATTTATTAGGGCATAAGAAACAGGTCCCACAAGGCTCGTTGTCATGGAGCAAAGGAGCTCATATCTCTCTAATATATCAGAAGAAAAAGGTTAAATTTGATGGGATTGTTGGCCTATGATCCGGAGACATTTTATGTCATGGAATTTTCCATCATCGAGTTATCCCATGTTAGTTGATTTGAGTGGAAAATTCTGTAAAACAATAGCTCCATCCTGTGATGTCTAATATGAATTATTGTGTATATTTGATAAGTCTGAATTCGTAAAGTCTAATGTGGATTGTTGTGTGTGTGTTTGACGGCTCTGAATCTGTGAAGTCTATTGCGAATTATTGTTTACATATCAGAGACGTGATTTATGTTTAAGGTTCCAGAAACAGATCCTATCCTGGTACTTCTTTTGTCAATCTAGTTTATTGTCGCCACATATTGTTGATTTCCTTGTAATTAGTCTCTATGATGTGCTACAGGAGTATCTTTAATCAGATGATTCGTGCATGTTTTAAGAGCTGCACATGTTGGACATATGAACTAGATTAATATCCTTATGATGATGGAGGTACCTAAGAAGGATTGGAACGACATCGGTACCTTCTTGGTTCCGTATATGGTCGGCAATTTTTCCTCCAAGTCCAGCAATGACATCTCCGAAATCCAGCAATGACATCTCCTTTTGTCACTCGACTCTGGCTACACCGAGGAAATCAACAGATCTCATGCGGTGCGTTTGGACGGAGAATATATGGTTCTCAGGATTCTTTGATTTGATAGATTAATTTTAATTATGTTTGGATGAATTAAAATATAACGATTATAGATAAGTTTCAAAAATGTTTGGATAGAAACTAAGAATCAGAAATATAAAATATATTTTTAATAAAAATAAAATTAATTTGAATTTAAAAATTATATTAAATAATATAAAATTAATATCATAAATTAATAGTTTCATAAAAATATATTTTATAAAATATATCGGTTAAAACTAATTGAAAACAATTAATAAATAACATAAATATTAATCTCACAAAATATTATTTTAACAAGATTAATTTTAATTATGTTTGGATGAACTAAAATATAACGATTATAGATAAGTTTCAAAAAAGTTTGAATAGAAAGTAAGAATCAGAAATATAAAATATATTTTTAATAATAATAAAATTAATTTGAATTTAAAAATTATATTAAATAATATAAAATTAATAGTTTCATAAAAATATATTTTATAAAATATATCGGTTAAAACTAATTGAAAATAATTAATAAATAACATAAATATTAATCTCACAAAATATTATTTTAACAATAATATTTTTATAACATAAAATTATTCTCATGAGTAATTTATGAAACTTATTTTCATTTTATTTAATAAAATTTAATCATAAAGATAATTTAAAAAATAATAGTTAAAAAGATATAATGAGATAATTAATAATTATATTATTAAGTTTATTTTAAATTAAAAATTATTATCTAAAGTTAAAAATTGAATAAGAAAAGTGAAAAAAGCGAAAAAAGGCTGCAATAAAAATATTAAATGTTGCTGTTGCAGCTCGTGGGTGCACAAGGAACCATTAGTTCTTGCTTTTTAGTAGGAATCGACACGTGATCCGGGGTTCTTACATTGGATTCAACGTTCGGTTCCCTCAAACGTCTTGTCGTTTGGGAAATCGAATTGGAACCGGAGCTGGTTCTAACTCTAGTTCCAGATGCCAAACGCACCCATGAGGTCGATGACGTCAGGTGCACAACTGCCTTCCAAATGAACATAATAACCTAGAATGTGTGCACGACTAGAAGGTGACGAGTGATTAAATGAAAAGGGTTATTTCCATTTACTCCTCTCGAATTATCGCGAAAATTTATATCTATTCCTAAATTATAAAATTGGACAAATATAAATTTAATTTTTTAAATTAATTATCCAATTTAAATTGTTTAAAATATTTATACAAATTATTTAAATTTATCAAATTATTATTTTACCTTCTCTTTAAAATAAACTTGTTCTCTCTTCACCTCTCCTCTCTCTCTCTCTCTCTCCCTCCTGTTCTTCTCTCACCCCTCTTCCTTTCTCCTATCATCTCTTTCTCTCAACTCGTGCTCGCCTATGCGCTCACAGGAGAGCGGAAGCAGGCGATGTTTCGCTCGCCTGTGCGCACGCAGGTGAAGTCACGTTCGCAGGCGACGCTTGCTGCCCCGACAGCCTCATCAGGAACATCCCCAACATCTACTACTACTCGCGAGCAACCCATCTGAGGCGACCATCGCCAAAGCCATAGCTAGACCAATACCATCAGTACCTGACACCGCCTGCCGAGAACACCGGCCTCTACAAGGGACTCAAGCAGCTCACCGAGCTGATTGCATCGTACCAGTCGATCAAGGACACGTGACACGACCCTCAAATTGTGAGCTCTTTCGTTAGCACTGTCAGATAGTGCAACTTCGACAAGGACGTGAGCCTGCCGGAAGAAGGGGAGGAGCTCTCGACCAAAGAGAGGGACCTCATCGTCGGCAAGATCTACTCGAAGATTATGGAGATTGAGTGTAACGCCACCAAAATCAGACCTTGCCACCTGGAAACAGTCTTAACTCCAGGGACACTACCACACAATATCGTTGCCTTTGATTTGACCATTTGACTGGTCAACCCCAGGGCCACATCAGATAATAGCAACAATATAAACTAAAATATTTCTTTTCTAACATAAAACTAATAATCCAATACATAGTTCCAATAAAACTAGACATCAATAACTAAATCAAATAACTCCAAGGGACCTTACATAAAGTTCATCTCTAACAAATGACCAGCATGACTCAACTAGGATCCTATGCCATGTGCAAAGCAGACCACCACGACTGCATCATCATCAACACCATCATCAGTACCTATCAAAGATCAAAACCACCTGCAAAATTGAATTCACATGAGAAAACCCATGAGTTGTGAAACTCAGTATGTAAATATCATGTAGGAGGAAATAATAATCAGGGGTCAGTAAACAAGTTAAATCAAAAGCATTAATCATGTGAGTCTTCAATTATTTCATAATTCTTTTCAATAACAGTGACATGATCATCTTTACAGTTCATCAGTACTTCTTATCATTTATCTTGGTGGCATCTTTTAATTCAGTCAATCATGAGCAATTAACAGTACATGAAGATTTCAGCGACCCGTCGTCATAATGGCTAGCTAAGCCATAGGGTCAACCCTAGACCCATCAGTATGTCTTCATCAGTATCATTAACAGTAATAGTAGTAGTAACGGTAGTAGGAATAAATCCCTTAGTCCGCCGGGCCTTCATCTTCATGTTACAGATTCAAACACAATCATTAATAACTTTTAATTCTTCATTCTATCATACTAAGTTAACGTGAGAGAACATACTAGCCCTACCTCAATCAGGTTCAATCAATCAATCAATCAATCATTCATTACATCATCTATCCTGGACACGACCCGCGTCAGGTTCGACACGGCCCGTGTTGTTCACGGGCGAAGCGTGTCCATCACACACGTTATCACCGCGTCTTTCAACTAATCTACACGGACCGGGGTAAAGAACACGGTCCATTTTCTACACCATAATCATCAGATTCATTATTTTATTCGGGAAACTATCTTCGCATGCGCCGGAGAGGGACGCGATCA
>LTAE01003928.1:0-28811 GCA_001647135.1 Pontederia paniculata | reverse complement strand
CTCTCTCTCTCTCTCTCTCTCTCTCTCTCTCTCTCTCTCTCTCTCACCCCTGTGCTTTTATGCATATAACCAGCCAATCATTCCCTGCAGGGGCAGTATCAAACTCCTCAGACTTCTCCAGCGTCCTACATGTCTGTCCTCATGCGGGAAAAGCTTTCCATATCCCTCTAATTTAATACATAACCCGGATCACATTACCATCCACAAGCTACTCATTAATCTGTCAACCCCAATCATAGTACACATACATCGAATATATATATATATATATACATGTATGCATATATAAGCTCACGTTGACATATCATATATCAAGACGGGACTGAGGTGTCTTTCACGTGGGATTGTGTTGTATAAGAGTAGTTATATATATGGAGAGTCCCATTATATCAAATTAATTAAATTCGATAATAAATTTTATGATCCACGTAATTTTTTAAATATATGTTATTCATTGGATATACATAAGTTCTTCGGTAAAAGATAAAGTTGATTTCGTTATAAAAATATTCTTGAGTTATTATTTTTTTTAGATAATAGTTTTTTCACTAAATACTTATAGGAAAAATGACAATGTTTATTAATTTTTGTTTTCACTACCCTACTCATGAGTCGTTTTCTCCACGTCGCAGTTGCCAGCCGCCGCTGTCCGTACCACCCACAAGAATACTCATCATCATCATGATCAACACTACACAAAAATACCTCTTGTTGGCGGTCCCCGTAGGGCCCTCACCAACGCGTATGGCCCCACACTGCCACCTAGTTCTCCTCATAATCTATTATTATTATTATTATTATTATTATTATTATTATTATTATTATTATTAAGGCCATTTATTTCCACTTAAATGTTATAACGTAGTTAGGGAAGTGTTAATCCGTTGGCGGGTAGCCATCTATTAATATTAAAATATAATTGTACAAAGTTGTAACAAATGACCATGCATCTTTTGCCCGAAAACGGACACGCATGGATCATAAATTCGATCAAATAAATATGTTTCCGCGTTCAGTACCGAAAAAAATATATGTTTCCACATTAAGTAGCCAATAACCCAAACCTTAAAAATATCCCCTTGGAAATGCTTTCTAAAACGTGATATCTCCTCGACCGTCCATCTTCGATCCGACGGGTCCGATTCAACTTTGCAATTTACGGGAGGGTGCAGAAGGGGACACCTTCGACTGCACCGTATGCTCCATGCGTCTCTCCTCCACGCGCCACGTGTCCGGGCTGCCCCGTCGGGCCCACCTCCTTCCCCCAATCGTATAAAAAGCATTACGTCTCACTGCTCTCCCACTCCCTCGCCATCTTTTGCTTTTTTTGAGCTGTTTCCAGTGATCTCTTCTCCTCCAATGGCGACGGCCTTCCTCCTTTGGTCCTCTCCCAACCCCACTAATTCCCACCAGGAATCCGTCAACGACTCTGGCGATATGCTTCCGTTACAGATGGATCCATCCCCGGTGCCGGCGAAGCCCAAGGCCCGGAAACAAGGAGGGGCTGCGTCGTCGACGGCAAAGCGCCCTCCCCAGCGCGGCCTCGGGGTCGCCCAGCTCGAGCGCCTCCGTCTCCAGGAGCATCTTGAGAAGTTATCCGCCGGCGACGATGGTGGCCGGCTCATTCCGCAGCAACACCAGCGACAGATCCGACCACTCGCACCGCTGCCGCCGCCCCCGACGGCGCTTTATGATAACCAGCAATATGCTCGGAACACCATCGCCCTGGGTTATGCCGTTCCGCGCTACGGCGTGCCCGTCGGAGTTCCTGGGAGCGGATGCTACTTGGATCCTCCTCCGAATCCATCGGCGCCGCTCCCCGGCATGGACCCGAACTGGTACCTCAATCGGTGCATATCTCCGGTGAAGGTGGCGGCGGGGTACTGCGGCGCACCGCCGCCGGAGGACGGACGTTCCATGCTACACGGGCAGTACAGGATGGACCGGTTTCGAACCACCGTTGGCGTCGCCTCCGGCGACTCGAGGTTCCTCCGATCGTTCGGTGTGCCGGTCCAAGAGCCCCCTTCAACCCAAATAAGGCAATGCCACTCTGCTAACTGTGAGTTCTGCGAGAGGGTAAGTAGTTCTCCGACACCGTCTTTGTTCCCATCACTGCCTCAGTTTGCTAGGGTTTCTATGATTCTATCGCGTCGTCTCTAACGACAGCGGATTTTGGTGCGTGTAGAAGAAGCGTCTCTTTGGCGATGATCCAATCCAAAATATTATGCATGCGGGCGATTACTTCGACGGGAACGCCGCTGCCTCCGGTACCACCCATCAGGTGATCCTCCTGATCAGTCTCAACAATTAATGTCATGCTTCGCTTTTTGATTCCAAACGTTTATATACGATATCTTCATTTGATCTGTTGTTAATAATTGCTCTCTCTCTCTCTCTCTCTCTCTCTCTCTCTCTCTCTCTCTCTCTCTCTCTCTCTCTCTCTCTCTCGTTTGTAACACCACAGGAGGCGTTGGAAGGTTATGGATCATATGAGAGGCGAAAGGACAAATCCATGAAGGAGTTTGAGTTCTTCCCGGCGAGCCCCAACAGTAGAGCAGCACCATCTGAAGGCCTTGTCGGCTACGCTTCCTCCGCCAGCGATTCCATGGCTGCTGCTTCTGGTGATGCTTTCTGTACTTCCTCTACCTCTTCCCATTCGTCCGTTAGTCCTGTTGCTGTTGTTGCTGCTGCTGCTGCACCTTCCTGTCTCGATCTATCTCTTAAGCTATGATTTGCAAGTCTAAACAACAGGTCGTGGTAAAGAACTAAACCATCTTCACGGGTGTAAAAAGAAAACAAACATCCTCATACACCACCACGTTTTGTCAACATTTACTGTGCCTTGAGCTTTTGTTCCTGTAGTGGTTGTTATTGTGGAACCTTGGCTTTTAATTTTTTTCCTTTTGTTCGTGTTTGTACAACACTTCTGTGTCAGTACATGCTCTATTGCATTGCTAAGCAATTTGTTCTCGAGCTAATTAACTATCTCAAAACACTAATTGATTGATTGATTAACTTTAGCAGATCACTCTATTATCAACATTAATTGAGAAAGGTCTTCATCAATTAATATATGTTGTTCTTATATTTTTCTCTTTCCAGTGTTAATTAATTAAGGGTAACAAAGTTGCCACTCCAAAAATCATCATTGTCATTCAATTATACAAGGGGGCATAAAAAATGTCCATCGCTAATCAAATATAACATTCATATATAGTACCTTTTTGGAGGGACAATAAGAATTCCAAATTAGATGTGCTTAAACCACATATAGAGGAAAAGGAGCATGAGAAGCACTTGGTGTGATGCTAAGACCATATGGGGGCAGAGGGCTACATGGACTTTTAGGTGTGTGTCTCTTAACTACCACTGCAAAAGAACTGGTGGCAGTTCCAGTGAAACAAAATGTGTGGTGAGTCTGATTGTTGAGAAAGAATGCAGAGAGGTGGTTCGACCAGCTTTCATACTATTTGCTTCGGTTTCAGGGCATATATGTTTACATATGTATAAATTATTATATTACTGTTATTATATAATGTTGTACCTAGCTGTGGAAATTATTTTTAGTCGCACAAAAAAATGAATGCATATTTCCTAAGTCTGTGATACATGCATTCTAAGAAGGCGGGAGGGGTTTTAGCTGGCCCTGCCATTTTGAGGAGTGCAGGTGCAAACAAAAGAGTTGATGGATTTGCGTACGAATTGCTCATGAGGACAAAAGAAGAACAAGCCTATGGACCACTTATGCACATATTCTGACCGAGAACACAGTAGACAAGTGTGTGTTTATGTATCTGTTGCATGCAGTGGTTGCTAGGGAGGGTACCAAGGTGGGCATCAGGAGCTTCTAGGATGAAAGCTGGGATAAATAACAGCTAGTTTCTCTTGTATCAGAACAGCAAGTTTCTCTTAATAAGCTGTACTCTCTCTCTCTCTCTCTCTCTCTCTCTCTCTCTCTCTCTCTCTCTCTCTCTCTGTCTCTCTCTCTGTGTGTGTGAGTGTGTGCCTGTCTCTCTCCCTCCTTGGCCTTGTGATCCTGACCGAATCCTTCTGCATGAGAGAGAGAGAGAGAAGGTAGTAGGACTGTCCATGAGAGGTGATCTGAGTTGTCGATATACAAAATAGGACGGGTTGGTAGTGTAAGATGGAGAGAGAGAGAGAGAGAGAGAGAGAGGAAGAGGTAGGGAGGGAGAGAGAGAGAGGAAGAGGGAGGGAGGGGCGAGAGAGATGGTGGGATACTGTTGAGTGTTGAGTCGTAGCGGGGAGAGAGAGATGGTGGGATACTGTTGAGTCGTAGCTTTCACCATTTTGGGACTGATCAGCTACCTCTTTCCAGTGGTGGGGAGGTGGCGCAGGCCACAAAGTATATATATGTATTCATAGTCTGGCGCCACTGTGGATCTCGGATAGGATACTGGCCTTGCTAGCGTAGTTATGTAGCCTGCTACTATATGGCTACGCTATTGGTGGGCGGTGGCCAACAATAATATTTAATATGGATGCAGCACTTATATAACAGCCAATGCCATGATATGATTGAAATCGGGAAATTATAATACTTTCGGGAGTTATCGTTTAGACTCTACGTTCGAACTCCAAGTTGAGCACTTGAGCATTATACGTCTATCATATTGAGCTTCCAGATTTAGATAGGAATTAGGAACGTAACGCGGGGAGGGCAGCTTCCAGATTTAGAAGCAGATCATGTCAAACATTCATATGTAGATAATCGAATATTGCCGTATCCTTCGTATATACATATATATATGCACACGGTCTAACATTTATGGAGATATATAATAGTAAAGCACATTAATTATTTTTAGTGGCAGAGTCGAATAGATTTTAGTAGGTTCAATAATGCCAATTATTATTTAATTAACTTCAATAAATAATATATACATTATTCTTAATTATATACTTTTTAATAACTCTAAAAAACTTAAAGAATAATCAAATATAAAGCATTATATTATTCTCCATTATTAAATAAATAATTATATAAATTACACAAATAGAGTTTTTATACATAGATTATATAGATATATACTCATGAATTTGATATTTCGTAAAGAATAAAATCAGTATCTCGATATATCAGCATATGTACATGCATACACCATACGCCATACACTATACACTATACACTGGAGGATGAAAATTTTACTCTAATTTTATCCTTCTCAAATTCAATTCTTATTCAACTATTTTTAAGAAAAATACTAAAAAATACAAATAACTATATCATAAAAATGTCAATATTAAAATGAATCAGACAATAATTCTAATGATTTATTGAAACTCTCATTTTCTAATTTTTTTTTCAATACATATTAAAAAATAGTTTTTCATTAATCTCAATAATTTTAAAGAAAAATCAAAGAAAGATAGTATTACCAATAAGAATAACAGACAATTTAAACAAAATCACATGTACAATGAACAAAATGAATTAAGTCAATTGAAATAATAACTTTTGTACTAGGTTGGAAGAGAATCTAGAGTGAAGGAAGAAAGTGCTAATAATGTATGCGATGAAAATATGATAAAAAAATGTTTAAACTATATTCTATATAAACTTACACACTTTTTTTAAGAATTCATAAATTTATAACAAGTAAATTTTAAATACCTCATTTATCAAAGAGAAAATATGATAAATAAGAAAATAAAGGTTAAGTAAAAAACATTGTATATAAAGAATATATTTGAGCTTTATAAAATAAGATGGATACATGTATCACTTTATTTGATAGCTAATATATTGTAGATATACAATAATTGAATATTAGTGATAATTGTACATAAGAATAAAATTATAGCAAGTTTAAAATAAGAAAATAAACGTCAACTCAAAAGATATTATCGAAAAAGATTTATATAAAAAGATATTATATAAAAATATATAAAAAGTTTTATAATATCACATAATTAATAAATTTAATAAATATAAATTAATTTAATAATCATAACTTATTAGCATGTTACATCATATGCTTTGTTAGTATAAAAATTTGAAAAATTGTTGTTGACTTTGACTCGAACCTGGGTGGGCAAAGATCTTAAAAATGGGGCTAACCATTGAAGCAAGATGGTGATTGTAAATGAAAGCATACTAATTAGATCAGAATTAGGAAATATATAGTAAATTAGGAAAAAAACTTTGTGATAATAATTGAATAAAAAGATACTATATGAGAATTGAACCCTTAATTGTTAATGAGGTTAAAAATGATAATCGCGATATGAGGTACGGAATCAGGATTAAAAGTTAGGGAAGCCGAAAGCAGTTTCATAAATATTTATTATTAGTCACAATATATTAAAAGTTATTATAAATTTTCTATGAAATTATGCATTATGAAAGTATAATTGTTGGTATACTTAAATTAAATTAAAATCATTATCAGATGACCATATATTTTTCTTATAATTTCTTTCACACTAATGATTACTCATGCTCAATGTTTGTGTGAGCCTCATGACTTATTCAACTGTATCAATTTAAATCTTCATCGTTCAATATTAAATATATAGTTTACCACTCATTTTGTTATAATATAATATAATTACTTTCTTAAAGTAAGATGTTTCCTTGAAAGAAATAAATCAATAAGTACATATTTAATATGAGTCAATTAAGATTTAGATTCATACGGAGTGAATAAGTAATGAGTCCACACAACAAAAAAAAGGGAAAAAAAGAATATAAAAGATATAATAATTAGCTATTAGAGGTCATGTGGTCATCCCATTTTTACAAATAGAATGTACCAGATAAAGATTATCTAAGTTTTACTGTGTGTTCTTTAATTTAAAAAAAAAAAGATAGGGATACAGTTACGCTTTAAAAGGGTCGAGTACTAGGAGTCTGTTTGGCTAATCTTATAAGGAGTGTAAAATTACTTATATGTCAATTTTAAAAAATCTTCATGTTGTCGGGTAACAACTTAAATTTACAAGTCGAAAAAAATAAGCAAGGTACTACATGCTAATTTTTAAAATTGTTAACTTATTTTTTTAACCAACTATATTACTCTTTTATCCATATTCTTTTAATATGATCATCATATAACTTCAAAATATCTTAGTTAATATTTATTTTAATAAATATTATAATTATTTATTGATATTATCAGTATTTTTATTTAAACATGTAACTACTTATATTTTCAAATAAGTTTCAACACTTAAAATGTTTATCAGCATTAATGCTTATCAGGTATTTTTATCAGCTAAGTCAAATATGTCTTCAATATTAAAAATATTGTAACCTCTATATTCGGGTCGAAATGTTTATCAAGGCCTACAAAAAGTTCCCCGATAATTATCATGTGGTTGTTTTTCAAAACTAAAAATGTAACTAAAAATTATTTTTAATTGAAGAAAAGTGATCGTCTAATGGATCTCTATATTAACAGAATAAAATTTTAAATTATATAACAAAACCTAAATTATAATAATAAATTGTTATAATATAAATATATCAAATACTATTCTTCACGTCTAATTAATAGTATTACAAAAAAATATAAAATCCAATGTCTCATTCATCTAAAAAAGTTAATTTCAATATTTCAATCCCAACTAAATTAGGATAACATTAATCAAATATGACACATGCAGTGCACTAACATTGTGATCAATCTCAATGGATCATTCCGGATTATCTATGTTCAATCTTCATTCTGTCACTAATTGGTCAAATATAAAATAATGTTTTAGTTGAAAACACAATAGTATGACAATGGATAATTGATCTACTTTTTCACATGTAAATTTCACTTTTTGCAATATAACAAAAGGACGATGTTGAAATGTAGCTCATGGTGTGCATAAAATCTTACACAAAGTACACCATTGTTATTAATAACTATACATTATCCTAAAATCTAAATCAAGCTCTCATATCTAAATCCATTCTTTTCGGCGGCATCCTTCCGCATTGGCGGCAAGTGGAGTGTTTATGTCTTTTTTTCCCACATTTTTCCTATTTAAATAAGTATCTTATATTCTGTTTTTTTTTCTTTTGTTTTGCACTCTTAATTGCCACATACAATCCACTGTTGGCAATTACGATCAAACCTCTTAATTTGTTTTGCACTCTTAATTGCCACATACTTTTGCATTATCTATGTTTAACATCCATGTCAGGCAAATCGGATGACACCATAGATTTCCAGAAGAAGAGAGCCCAAGTCAATTGAAAGATTCAGTCATTGAAGAAGCTCCTTATGAACTAAGAAGGTCAAGTAGAAAACAAAAATTGAATCCAAAATATGTATAAAGGGTAATTGAAGATGTTGAACATAATAATTCAGATTCATAAAACAAAGTATCAAAGCACTAATAACAAATATTAGCAATAAAATTAGGCAAGCACCTATGTCCAAACTCGTAGCAGAGATAATATAACGCCCCCAGAAGACCACCCTGCCACGCAGCAGAATGTCCTCCTAGGGTCGCTACACATCATACATAATCTTGACTTAAAAGTTGACTAATAAGACTGGGTCAACAAAATACGGAAGAATTAAAAATCAAAATAAGTAAACACTTTTTCATAAAATAAACTAAATAGTGCAGAAGTCTGACATCAAAGAATGTCTCAAAAGTCTAACTAGAACAACTTCATAGTAAATACTAAAACATAAGAGAGACACTATTAGGATCACTAGACATGTGCAACACAACAATCATCACGAGCACCAGTCGTCGCATGCACCATCAGCATCATGTACTGCAGACTACTCACCTGCAGGATCCAATAGAGGAAAAAGAAGTATCCATGAGCTATGAAGCCCAGTATGTAGGGCGATCAATAGATAAGCATGGCATGATAAATAAAAGTAATAGGAATAAGCTAATGATAAAATCAAAAAGTTAATTATTCCTTTCTTTAGCTTCCTTACATTTCTTATCTTTTGTCTTCTTGAACATTATACTTTCATCATCTTAAGCTTAACATAACATCATCTTACATCTTTCATATCTTAACATCTTTCATAACTTTATTAACATCTTTCATGACTTCTTGGCATCAAAAGTGAGTTATGGCTATGGCCAAACATCAATCACTCTGAGCATACTTAACATAAAGAGTGAGCTATAGCCAAACATCAATCACTCTGCATCATCATTAATCATCTTACTTTTAATAATTCATCTTTAAATATTGATCTTCAATCATCATCAATGAACATCAATCAATGATCATCATCAATAGCCCTAAGCCTCTAATGCAATATGCAAATGCAGTATTTAGACCAAATGGTTATCTTTGTTATCTTTGATTTATCCCATTAGTACCTTTGAAATGACTTTGAGGGTTGCTCATGAGTCTTGGAGGTCTCGCCATAGATCAATGGGGGTGCACAAGCCATGACCAACATAGGATGCTCGAGAAATTCTTTCGTTGCAGGGCGGGAAGAAGCCAAGCAACAGAAACTGGGTGGCAGCTGCCCCACCCGTCCTATCTTAAACATCATTGCGCTCCCAAAACTTAACGATATATGACAACTTTATTTAATTTAGATGAAGCATGGTGACCCTTTATCTTGTCCACATAATTAATCATTAATTATCATAAGACAGGATATGAAGTAAAATATCTTTTCAATATTTAACAACTTAAATCTTTCATCATTCATGGCTTTATTAGAAATAATCAGCATCTTCATTAAGTTTGTCACGACCAGTGAAATACATATCACGACCGTGATAATAGGCTTCACGACCCGTGATGAACATATCACGGCTATTACGGCCTTCATATCGTCCATGCCGTCCTTGGTCACGGCCCGTTATGAATCATCACGACCCGTGATGTTCGTGGCTGTGAACCCAGTTCACGGGCGCGATACATCTTACGACCGACGGTTTCGCGTACTTCGTTCCTGTCCTTCACGGTCCGTGAAGTTCCCTTAGTGGCGAGTTCACGGGCGTTAGACCTCCATGGTGAACATGCGACTTCACGGTCAGCATCTGCATCGCACTCCACGGCACCATCTTCACGGTATCCTTGGGCGTCACAATCCTTCACGGCGAAGCAGCTTCACGAGCGTCAACCATCACGATCCGAAATCTTCATCACGGTTGTTGCTTCGTCCCATTCCTTCACGGCCCGTAACCAATTCGCACGGCCCGTAAGGTCAGCGTCGAGCGTCACGCTCCACGGTGAAGCATCTTCACGGGCGTGAGGCGACCATCATGGCCCGTGACCTTAGGATCACGGTCGTAAATCCATATCATACGATCTGCGACGTCCTCCGCATCACGGGCACAACTTCGACACGTGCTTCACGGTCATGGCTCGTGAAGTCTCTCACGGCCCGTGATTGGGCACTTCACGGCCCGTGATGTCCCTATCACGGCCCGTGACGGGACACCTGGCGTCCGGCTCTGATTGTGAGGTTCGCGCTCGAGTCGTGTCATTGTAGTCACGGTCGTGAAACCTTGTTTCACGGTCGTGATGACACAGGGGGCAGACCGAATTTGCACTTTCCAGGCATACATATTTTAAAGCATATAATAGTATTCGAACATGGATCAAATAAATTCAACATTATTTTATCTAGCATGAACCCTAGCATGCACTTTACATATCATGACAACCTATCTATTGGGATCCGCCTATTTACATACCGAATCCTGTAGGGTTGTTCTTCGTTCTTCATTGCGCCCTCTTGATCTCCTCTGATGCTCCCGATCTCCTTCACGTTCTCCTAGATATTTGAGCATAGTTTTAGGATGAGAGAAGGGAAGAGAGAAAGAGGAAGAGAAAATCTAGGAGAGAAAAATCTTACCTAGAGAGAAAACTTGACGACTAGAGTTTTGAGAGAGAAAGTAAAAATTATGAGGGCTCCCCAAATGATATTATTATAGGCATGGGATATAGGATTTCCTATTTTAATTCAAACTCAAATTTTAAATTTAAATTCTGAATTTAAATCAACTAATTAATCTCATCTAATAAATTCTAAGATTTAACTAATTTGGATTTAAATTTAAATTCTAGTTTTCTTTTTGAATTTGAATCTTAGGATTTAATTAAATTTTTTATTTCCTTTTTTAAAAGATGCGGTTATTACAGATAATATGTCGATTCGCACTACAGAAGTTCGAAAACCTTTCATAGAATGATTATTAAACATAGCTCATTTTCTATCAAACCGACAATGGCTCCGAGAAGCAAGAAGTTAGAAGAAGAAACTAAAGCTCAATAAAGTAAGTCGATGTTGAGAGGGAGTATTAAAAATCATCATCTTCTAGACTCTTCTCTAATTTTATTTGACTTTCTTATTTTTAGGCATTTCAGCAACCTTCTAATATTGAGATATCAAAAAAAAAGCTAAGTATTAAAATGTGTAACTATGAGTTAACGACTTATGTCGCAAGCTATTATTAGTTCATGCCTATAAATGACCACGCTTACAACTCATTTTGCTTCAAGAAAAGAAGTCAACAATTTGTGTTAATTTGTGTTGTAGCTGTGTACTTAGAAAAGTGATTTGGCTCAAGTTGTGAGAGTTTGAGTGCATGTATATTAGTGGTGTGTACATGAGTAGGAAGTATTATAGTTTGTGAGTTTTGTAGCATTGTTAGTTGAATTATATTATAATAAAATTTTATTTATTTAGCTAATTCCTCAACACATTAAACATAAGCTTATACAATTTATATGTCAAGCAATTGTTGATACTATATCAGATGACTTCTTGGCTCTTCTTCGCATTCAATAATAATGCGAACAAATTAATCTTACATATTATTTAATAATGCATCGGATATCAAATGACTTCTTTAATTGTTAAGTTCAGTGATTGTTGTTCGTCTTCACATTCCACAATCAAGCGAACAAATTAATGTTATATACTATTTAATAGAGCATCGATTGTTGACAAGATACTATCAAATTATAGCAGTTTAACAGAATATTAAATTTGATTAATAATACGTGATGATTTTGGCTACTAAATCCTATAAAAAGCAAATAATAAGCTCATCTCAACACCCCCATGTTCGTCGGGGCTTTCTTCTATGTATTGGCGACTTGATTGAGAGAAAAAGAAAATGTTGTGTTGGGGTGGTTGGGATGCATGAGAGGATAAGGATTAAAAAGATGGTACATGCATATCTATCGTTTTTGTTTTCCGGCACTTGCATGCATGGTTTAGATTGTGACCTGGCTTGTACATTTTTTTCTTTACATTTGGACAACCACCGCAGCACATCGAATAGAATATTTCTTATAATATAGAAGAAAGAGATACTATATACTAATCATTTTTAATACGAGTAAAATAAATTATTTTTTTAATCAAAAAAATATTTTTTCTTTGACCAATTCAATTTTATCAAAATAAACGCAACTTATCAAGTTACTATTACCGCATTAGTCCTTCCATTCGAAATTTAAACTAACCCGAATAAATGACCAAAATTTTGAAAAAATTAATGAACTCTATTTAAATAGGATATAAATCGTTAAATTTTAAATGTACTATTAAAAAATAAATAAATATATAAAAAAACACAAAATAAAATACATATCCATCTTAAATCACCACCAAACACACCAAAGTAGAATCGGCAGGTGGGGCACTATTATAACAAAATTTCCGCCGTCCCCTTGGTCACTCGTTAAATTAACATGGCCCATGTTGTTGTTAATAACTTAATATCCCTTGTATGCCGCGTACAAGGAACTTTAATTTGATGCAAAATATTTTTTTAAGAAAATAAATGGATGCGTAAACCTTTATAGAATTCACCATTACCAAAATTAATAGATTAATTTAATGATGGCAAATTATGTTTTCGTTAAAAGGATTTATGCATCCATTTTTAGTTTTACAATGATGAGTTGCCATTGTTCTTTATATATTACATTATGGATAAAAAAAGCCTTCTATATTAATAACATACGAAAATTAAAAGAGAACGCAGTTCGGTTTTAGGGGATATACTCCATAGTTTTGTTTTATTTTCGTGGTTATTTGATCGTAATGGACTTTAGTTTGACTGAGGACTTAATTTGACCTCATTTCGGAGATTGAAAAAGTAGATTAGTCGAGATCCAGCGTTTCGTAGTGCTTCGATCGGTTAAAACAATGTTCAAATGAGATTCTTGTCTGAAGCAAATACTAGGAACATCATTGATGCCAAAGAGAAAAGAATTATATAAACAACTAGTTCAGTACAAAGTATAGAATGTACTCCACAGATGGTGGAGGGCCACGGCCCTCCCACAACTTATATGTATGTATATATATACACTAATAATTGAAGCCAATAAATAAAAAAAATATTAAAAAAGTAACATAATTTTGTAATAATTTAAATGGATAGATAATTTTAATTTATATATCTAAAGATTTTAAATTCAAATCTTACTAATATCTTTCATTATTTTGATCCTTAATTTTTAATATTTTATTTTTATATATTTGGGTCTCTCTATTTCTTAGAGTTTCGGCCTCTCTATTTCTTAGAGATTCGGCCTTCTTTTAGAGATTTTCTATAAGATGGTGCTTACCGTTGCAGTTCGTTTGGATAAGTTTACGAATTTTAACGCTAACAAAAAAGTCTGTGTGCTCTATCGTTGATCGCATGTGAGTGGAAATATATCAAACAATATATCCAGGAAGTCATAAAACTTAGACGAGGGCAACAAGCTCTTCAAGCTGTCCTCGTACATGATCCAAGAAATAAACAGCATTGAGCGTCCAAATAAACAAAATACATAAGGATGGAGTCTTAACTCTTATCCCTCCGGTTTATGTTTTTGTAGCTGGTCTAACCAATCCCAACCCAGTTCCACTGCCTAAATGTTTAAAGTCAGTAGCCTCAAGATGATCATCATGGCCGGCAAATCCGGTCCCTCCTTCTCCAGAGAGATCAAGTTCTTGGATCTCCTTATTGCAAGCCAAACAAACTCTACCCGCAGCTAGAAATTTATCTGTGCACTTCTTGCAAAAGACATGTCCGCACGAGCTGATAGTCACGAGTGAGAGAGTGTTCGTGAGTGTAACCTTGCAGCTTGGGCATATGTAACTGTTCTCAAGGGACTTTTATTTGTTCTTCTGCTCACTGCCATCTTCAGTGAAATGAATGGGAAACAGCATTTTGAGCCTGAGTTTTTCTTTACCTTCTGGGCAAACAGTATCAGTTGATGGAGCCTCCACCTTGGCAGAGGCTTCGGGAGTAGCAGAAGGAAGCCAAAAGGCTTTCATGGTTCGAAGCGCTTCCTCTTCGTATGAAGTTACTTTCACACTATTTGCACCATGGAACCCATTCTTGTTGGATACATGTCCCCTATCATTGTATTGAGGGAGAGCACCATGATTTTGTTGGTCAAAAGCTTCAATTTCACAAGCCTTCTGCAACATTAGCTTTTCTTCTTCGTCTTCTTTCTCTTGCTTCTGCTGAGCAGAATGTGCAGCAAGTTTCCTGTTTATAAGAATGAAAAACAAAAATCATTAACTAGAAACAAAGAAATGTGAATCCTGAGGAAGATTCTTGATGGTACAACCTTAGCATTGAAAAACAGAATCAGTATAATGCACGTGTGGTTCCAGAATCTTCAGAAGAAAAAATCTAGCAGAAATCTACAACATTATCGGTTCACTTATATGAATCTAAGTTCTATTTTTTTTAAGACTAATGAATCCAAGTAAGGTCAGTCAGATACCTGGTTGCTGTCAATGGACAACAAAAGAGAGCAACTGAGAAAACATAAAAAAGCAAAAGCAATTACCATGGACTGCAGTACACCTTTATCTCTTCCATCGAGAAGTAAAAAAGGAGAAATAAATAGAGAAAGGTAGAAAAACTTTGTGAGTTATTTGTTTCATGCGAAATGATAGTGTTTTGCACACACACCGGTAAGTAGACATACCCATTACACTAATGTAGCCTCTTAACAGTTCATAAGCTCTTATCCAGCTATCTACTAAAGTTTATTAGGGTTAGATTTGTGCTCAAAATGATAAACTATACCATTTACCTGTGGTGGTTGCTCCGGTACACAGTAATAAAATCCCTTACTATTATAAGTATGCCCCTTAAGGTTGGCCAGTTTCCCCTTGAGTTACCAAATTTATGAGCGTTGGAAACTTCCATGTTATTATCATCAATTTCCTAGATGAGGGTGCCAAAATTAGATTATTACGCCTTCTAAAGAAATATTATTACGGAAAGATTTTAGCAGCTGGCCTCCATGGAATGCAATCAATTTATACTACAGTATCTCTTATCAAGTGTTAATCAATGGATCACAAAACAAGACCAACTACCATGCCATAAGGCCTAAGCTAAATGAGAGAAAAGTAGATTAATCTTAACAAAGTAGTCATCGCTCTTTTTTGTTTATTCATTTAGACTTGCACGTCATCTGTGGAGGACTTGAGAAAAGAGAGACAATGAAAAGTAAATGAACAAAATCCCAGACTTAAGTATAAGACAACAAACATATATCTTTTCCTCAAAAAGAGGAAGGATGACTACCACGATGGGTACTCATCCAGTGTTATTGATCAGACCCTTTTTCGAAAGGGATCAAACTAACAATACTACATATTTACAAAGTGACAACTCTATGTTCGACTGCTCCCTTCCTGATCCCCAATTAATGGGCACACATTAAACTAATAGACAAGGAGTTTAAAATGCAGCATTCTCATTTGCAATGAGATACTAAAATGACTATGCTGCAGCTTGGATTGAGAACAATAACATAATGAATTGGCCAGCTATCATTATAAGGCATTTTCGTCCTTGGTTCACAAAAACCTGATACTGATCTTCATTGCAAGTTACGGGCATTCAAAAGCTCATATCAACAAGGATATTTAAAATGTTCCAGTTCTTGAAATCTAAACATAGCACCAGTCAAAAAAACCGTAGCAGAAAAAGAAGAGATCTTTCCACTTATGCATTCAACTAACTCGAGCAATTTCCATGTTCATGAAAAGATTAAACAACACAAAGTTTTAAATAGAAAAGGGCGCCCGGAGGAGGAGGAGGAGGAGGAGAAGGAGAATGCAGGATGTGAAGGAGCTCACCTTTTGATATCCTTCTTCTGAGAGAGGAGACCCTCGAGGATGCACTCCTTGCAGAAGAGGTGTCCCTTCTGGCAGCAATGGGGATCGATGAGGGGCTTGAGGCAGAGACAGCAGGCATCGAAGAGCTTGATTGAGTCCTTGCCGAGACGCTCCCGCTGCGTACCGTACCCGAGCTTCCTCTTCTCCTCGTAGGTGAAAAAGGCAAGGTCATTGTTGTTCTTCGAGTGCCGCTGCGGCATCTTCGCCTCCTCCACCTCCTATGAACCCTAGAAGCGGAGTAACAACGAGAACTGTAAGCCAACAAATTCCAGCAGCTGATGCGAAGAGCCGCCAATTGATCGACCGGAACACTAAATTCTAGAACTCCGATTTGGGGAGAGAAGACGAACGAAGAAGAGGAAGAGTTCGCGACGAATTGGGGGACAGAGGAGAGGATGGAACATGAACAAAACGGTTGACGGTAGCATCAAAACGATATATAACGAACTCGTAACGGCTTCTTGTGTGGTGAATATTTGGAAAGAAAATATTTTGTTGAACAACAATATTATTTCCACCGAAGGGTGAAACGCAAGCTTTTGAATCTAATTATTCTTTAGGTACTTTTTCATCATCAGCGATGATACATTGCCAAATAGGGGAAGGTGCAAGTTCTTGGCTCCTTATGTTGTTTATGGTAGTCCCCAACTTTCCACAAAAAGGGAATTGTGGAAGCTAATTACTACCAAATCCTCCAACAAAGCTTTGGTTGTTGATAAGAGACTTCAATGTAATTCTTGATTCCTCGAAAAAAATCAATAGGAAGGTGGATTAATCACAATGCAGTTACAAGATTCTGAGAGGTCGTTGACTCATGTGGAGTTATCGCCATAAACTCCTCAAGGCCAAGACTTACATTGAGGGGAGCAACTCATAATGGTGTGCAACTCTATGAATGTCTGGATAGGGATCTCTACAACTCCACATGGAGAACAACCTTTTAGGATGTGATAATGAGGGTGCTACCACTTATGAAATCCGACAATCATCCTCTATTGCTAGTTGGATACAATCCCCTCATCCACAAGGATCAAACCAAGGCCTTTCCCTTCATGGCAGCTTTGGCTCACACACATATCTTTCCCATTTGTTCTTAAAAATGTTTGGAATCCATGCAGACCCCTCCCTCACAACTTATGTCACTTCCAAGCTAAGGTATCAGAATAGAACCGAAGCACTTTTGGCCATATCTAATTGAGGAAAAGAATGTTGATGGAAAGATTAAGGGATACCTAGTGGCAATATAAAGGAAAACCAATCCCTTTCTATGCGATTTAGAAAAATCCTTGACCATAGAACTCGAAAGGAGCTTTACACAAAAAGAAATGATGTGGTATCAGAAGTCGCGATGCAACTAGATAATTTTCATGGATAAAAACATGAAAAAATTCCATACTAATGCCATCATCAAACATCGAAGGATTCACATCAAGGCACTGAGATACATAGAATGTAATGGATCGAGGACACACCTAACCATCAAGTCCTGCTTCCCCGATGTTTCTCGTGACTTCAAGAGCACAATCTTCGCCACGTAGGAAGGGAAGTAACACCAGAAGAGGTTAAACTAGCAATGTTCTCCATGGTTCCATACAAATCCTTAGGGCACGATGGCTTCTAGGCCATTTTCTACCAATTCAACTGGAGCATAATTGGACAATCTGTAGTAGCGCATGCCCGCAAGATCTTCAATGGTGAAAAGAGTCACTTGAAGCAATGAACAACACATGCATCATGTTAATACCAAAGAAAGAGAACTCATAAGCCCTCAATGAGTTTTGACCTATAAGCCTCTGGAACATCTCTTATAAGCTAATCACCAAAATCATAGCCCTCTGCTTGTAGAGCTTAATGAAGGATCTCATTGGGCGATAGAAGGTTAGCTTTATCTCGAGTTGCTTGATTCATAAAAAGTGGCCATTGCGCAGGAATCGGTACACGTGACGAGCAAAATGAAGGGGCACTCACAATTCATCTCAATAAACATGAATTTGGAGAAAGCCTTTGATTGCCTCAACTGCACTTTTATAGCTAACACCTTAGAGGCAATTGGGTTGCCAGAGAACATTAGATCATTGATTCTCTCATGTGTATCCTTGGCAATAATGCATGCCTTTTGGAATGGGGAGGAATCTGAGGCTTTCAAGATGGGAAGAAGCGTTCAACGGGGATGTCCTCTATCGTCATACATTTTTGTCTATGTGGAGCTATTGGCAACACTTAATCCAGGAGGTCATCGACGAAGGAAGATGGAAGCCTATACGAGTAGGTGTTATATCACACTTGTTTTTTGCTACGACATATTACTCTTTGTAGAAGCCTCGATCACTCAACTAGCAACATCCTCAGCATATTAGCATCCTTTTCAAAACCTTGAGGCCATTAACCACTCAAACTTCAATCTTCTTTTCCAAATCAGTCTCAGAGAGCAAGAAAGTGAATATTGTGCAGTTATGCAAGTTCATAGCCGCAAATTCGCTTGGAAAATACCTCATAGTCCCACTCATTCATGGATGGTTAAGGAAGGCACATTTCAATGATATTATAGGCAAGATAGGGTCCCAAATATTAGGGTGGGAATCTTCAACATTCGCAATGATAGGCCGCAAAACACTAGTACAATCCTCCTCCAAGCCATACCTTCTCACATGATGCATATCATGTTCCTACCAAAAGGTGTCTCAGAGGAAATGGAGAAGATACATAGAGTTTTTGTGTGGAGGCATGCTCTGGGAGTAAGAAAGTTGTACTTAATTGCGTTGGACTCCATCATGCAACCAAGAGATTGTGGAGTTTTGGGTATCTACAAGGTGGAGTCTCTCAACACACATAGTCACAAAATTTGGCTGGGGGCTTCATACAACACTAGATACATTATGGGCATAGGTGCTCCGAGGCAAATACATTAACCTCATAGGGCCAGGCTTCATGCTAAGCTATAAGCATGATGACTCGTGGTTGTGGAGAGGCCTAATATCAAAAAGCGTGAATTGGTTACTCAGATCAACATTGTAGCATCATTCTGGAATGGCACATAGAATAGACTTCTGAGTCGCCTAACAAACCGTACAATTTTACATCCCGAAGATACAATATCCTCAATGGTATCAAGCCAAGGGTCTTGGAGATGGAAGTATTAACTGGGTCGTTAGATGATCATGATATAAATCTCCTAGCAACAATCCCGCCACCAGAAAGCATCATGGATAGGACCAACCTTATTGGGCACTTGAGGCCTCCAACGCATATAGCATAAGATCTTCTATGAACTCAACATTGGAACGAAAGAAGCCCTCTCAAGAAATGTATTTAGCAATGGAATGGGCCTCAACACATCAAAAACTTATTATGGATGGGGTCCCACAATAAGTTGCTAATTAATGAACAATGCTTTAGAGGATCACTTTCAACATATAGTGATTGTCAGGAATGCCCGAGATCATTTGAATCCATCCTACATACTCTTAGAGACTTCACAAGAGCACGAGATTTTTGGTGTACCCTCGTCCCACCACTTTATAAGTGAGAGTTTCTTTAATGCGCACTCTAGTCCTGGATAAAAACGAACATGCAACGCATCCTCCGCGACAAGCAAGGCATTTTCTAGTGCAACATCTTTGCCACGGCATGCTGGTGGTTGTAGAAGTGGGCTATTGCTCAATCTTTGAAGAAGCTTTCGTTGCACCACATGACGAAGCCCTACACATCCTTAGATACACTGAGACTTTCGAGCTAGCCAACCATTGTACATCAGCTTGAAATTGCCTATGAAATAGTGATAGGATCAAGTCTGGATCGCTCCTCCACAAGGATGGATAAAAGGCAACTCTAATGCATCCTTTTGAGTTTCCACCAATGAACAACCAATTGCACATGCCAGAGTGATTATAACTGACTCCTTTGCCTCATTGTTGGTTGGCATGATAAGTACCATCGAAGTGTTATCGCCAACTGAAGCGGAACTCCAATCCATTCAACTCATGTTGCATCTTGCAAAGAAGAAAGGGTACTCCCACATCATAATGGAGTCCGACTCTGCCCAAGCTGTGGAAGCCCTGAACAATCATCCTTCACAGTGCAACCTACACATAAACATCCTTGTCAGGAATTTACATAGGGAAGCAACAAGAGAGACAACCTTCTCGCATGTGTATGAGAAGGGAATACTTGTGTCGATTGGCTTGCTAAGATTGCAGCGCGAGCTGATGTCCATGAGCATGAGTTTCTACTCCCACCACCTAGCTTAGGGAGATTTCTCTTGTAGCACGAACTAATGTCCATGTACCCAATTTTGTATGACTTAACATGTAATTTCAGGCTTTAGCCTCCTTTATTTACCAAAAAAATATAATTTCCACTTTTTATCTTTCATAACCAGAAAAAAATTAATCAGTTGAAAGTATGTTCTTTTACTCGAAATATCATCTACATGTATTGGAAAAATATTTTCACTATTAAAGTCTCTCTCATGTCATAAAGAAAAAATAAACTAAAACTCTATTTTTCATTATTTACATTATTTTAATCAATAAATATTTTCTTGTCGTCTAGATGCCATTTAGCTTTGAACAAATACTTTTTGTGTTCATTTTTAGTTTTGTTTTTTGAAAATCAAAATTCTATTCTTTTCACAAAGAGAAAAATCAGGGTTAAGATAATATATAACCTTAATTATTTTCTTAATTTAAAATGCTTTGACAAATAAAATATTTCATTTTCATTATATGTCATTTGGTCTTGAAAATTATTTTATACCTTTTTCCATATTTTTACTAAAATATTTTTTTCATAAATATAAGTATTATGTGGTTTAAAATCCATTTTGTATTTTATAAATAAATAAATAAATAAATGTGTTGTATGTAACATGTTACACGAGATGGGCCATGCTACAAGCCACATAACGCGGATTTTCACCCATGCAAGTTTTTTCTTCACTTACATTTTGAGTAAAAAGTTATTTTACATCTTTTTTTCTAGCCTTATATTGTAAAACTCGGTCCATGTGCAAGACCTAACACGAGCCGTGATGTGCCCACAGGTTTTAAAAATATGGATTTAAGTAAATCAATAAAGTTTTATTGATTTTTTACCCCGAACTAAATTTAAATAATAGAGTTTTATTTCGTTTAAACTTAGTAAAGCCCAAGAAAACTCTTATAGATAGACCCCTATAATATGAGAGAAGTTCTCACAAGTTATTATTTTCCTCAAGATCTAGCCGTCAAAAGTTCTCTCCCCTCCCCTCTCTCGCTTCTTCTCTCCTTTGATGTAGAGAAGAACTTGAGGCCACTCTCTCTTGTTTAAGTTCTCTCTCTCTCTCTCTCTCTCTCTCTCTCTCTCTCTCTCTCTCTCTCTCTCTCTTTTACAATATGTGCTCACAACAAAAACAAGAGAGAAGAAACAAGAGATTCAACAATTTTGGCTNCTCTCTCTCTCTCTCTCTCTCTCTCTCTCTCTCTCTCTCTCTCTCTTATACCGAAACACCATTAGGAGAATGCGAAGAAGATCGACAATAACACAAAGTTTGAGGGAACGAAGGCAAGGATTGGTGGAACGCGAAGAACGAACAATCCAACAAAAATAAGCATGTATGTAGGTGGATCCCTCTAGAGATACCCCTCATAATAAGTAATTGTATGCTAGACTTTGCCATAGATGTGAATAGTTTATTATGACAATTATGGCTTTTTTATCCCCATTTAGCCTCCTAGATGAGTATTATTCAAAGGTAATCATATGATTCTTTTTGTACCAAGAACTAGATTTATTTCACCGAAAAATGATGAAGTTTCATCCCTCGATGGTTTCCGTAGGGACAAACCTTAGAGTTGTGCCATCTATAAACACGACCTCAAGGATACTGGACATAGGTCGCGTCAACCTAATGTGGAGTACATGTCTTAGAGAATTTAATAAAATGATTAAAAGATAGGCAAGGCATGACCCACGTCCTTCGCAACCACAAACTGCATCTGCTAAACAAGAACCCGAGAATTACATCGACCGAGAAACATGACCTGAGTTATGATTGAACTCAATCCGAGTTGCCTTAACACGCCGACACATTTTAGATTATCAAATTTAAATAATTGAACGCTAGTTAGGGCATAGTCTACATCGAAGACCAAACTCGACCCTCGAACATGTTTGGTGTTCATCAAGATGAGTACACAACCCGTATCATATCCTAACACGGTCCGCATTTGACAACTCGGTGAAGTGGCCAACATTCTACATGCCACAAAACACAACCTATGTTCCGATTGGACACTATGTCCGTTGGTCGATATGCTTATTTTCTAATATTTTTATGTTAATTCCTAGATGATGAATGGTTGTAGATCTTTCATGAAAGTTAAGATTAATACATGAAAAATATAAGGGTCAACCATATTCACTAACTAAATGTAGAGGTCTCGACATAGTTTGGAAGCTAAAGTTATATCATTGCATTGTTGGGGACTAATAGAACACTGCTATTTAGTTCTCGTTGCTTGGCCTTCTCCCCGCTTGCAACAAAGAGAATTTTTTAGTATCCTATCGTGGTTTGTGCACCACCACTGATCTTTTTGTTGGTGAACTTCCAAAAAAATCATGAGATTCTTTCAAAGTCACCCTCAAAGTCACTATTCGAATAAGTCAAAGATAATAAGATAATCCACATGAAATAAAGTATTGCATTGATTATAGCATTGATCGCATTTCATAGAAAAGAATTAGAGCATTGATCTAAAGCATTGCAATTGCATAGAAAGAAAACAAACTATGGCATAACATTGTATGGAAAGAAAATAAAGTATTGATGTGGGGTGACATTCTATTGTTTTGCATAGATGATGAATGCTTAAAGATTTAAGATTATTGTCTATGTCCTATAATAATGTCTTAGCCTTTTTTCCTTTATTTTATTTTATCATGAAAAGTTATATCTTTTGTGTCTTATATATTGAGTTCTATAGTTCACGGGAGAATTGACTCTCTTATATTAGATCTTGCAGGTGATTGATTTGCAGTAGTATATTGACTGATGTTGTGTGCAGTGACTGGTGCTCATGATGGATGTTGTTTGTACATGAAAAATGGTCCTAAGTTTAAGCGTCTCTTTTTTTATTTTTTATTGAGTTATATTAGTCATATCATAGTATGTTTGAGATTGTTCAATTGTTTTAAAGACTTTTGCACTTTTATTGTATGAAAGAGTTTTAAAGTTCTATCTTATTTCGCATTTTGTTGATTGATCAAATAGTCGACCATAAAGTTGAAGCATAGCATAAATGCATTAGCGTCTCTACGAGGGCATTTTTATTATGTGACGGGATATGCTTCTGGGGGCGTTACATATATTATTATCAATTTAATTGGCTAGCGGATTTAAAGTTTGAATTGAGGAATGTGAATACGCATATCCAAAGTCGAACTTTGAAGTAGTCAAAGATGATGACATTTTTCACTCGCGAATGCGAAAATATTATATTGTCCCATTGATAATAAAATGTGAAGTGATAAATAGCTCCTTACTAGTTTCGAGTTTGAGTTTTTCTATACGCAGGAAATTTTCGCTGATAGTTTCACCCATCATAATCAAGGCTACGACTTGAATCGACACAAACTAGTTTGGACGAAATATCAAAAACTATGTAGCAGGTTAAGATCTTCATTGAAATCTCTTGTGTTTCTTTTAAATAAAATGTTACTCATATGTTGAATTATAGAGGAGAGGAGTCGAAGTATAAATCTTGAAGGAGATTTCAAGATGAATTAATCTCTTATGTTTTTTTAGTAAAATGAATATCCCGAAAAGATCAATGTTGGATCGTTCAAAATTACTCAAGTAATGTATCAAAATTCTGACAACATTCAACAATCAGATATATAACCTCTCATCTTTTAGGGCCATGTTGCCTTCCTCTTAATTATATAGATTAGGCTTGTCGAAACACTTTCTATGCTTATTTCCCAGAGACCCAGCGGACACATCTCTACAAACATCGTCTCAGACCCCATGCTTTGGAAGTCAGCACCGAAAGGAACCATCTATTTAGTGCAGATGCAAAGAGAATAATCACTATTGTGAGAACGGAAAATATATCCTGCCCTTGAAATTCCACATGTTTCAAAATGTTGTGTTTGCCATTAGTGGCAATTCCATCAAATATTAGTTGCATCATGATGAGTATTGTTTTGCCTGCATTAGCCATTGGTCAGGTCACATTTAAATTCCACATGTTTCAAACGTATAGTGTGCTACTCATGACAACACATTTTGCACAGTATATAAAGATATATAGTGGAAAAGATTATCGATCAGCAAAGACGTCTGATCATGTATCTCTTCTCCTTTTTTTTATTAGAAGGAGGCTTTGTTCCAAGTTCTAACGGTAGCCTGGACTGTAAGACTTTTCGCTCCATTTTAATTAACTATCGACCTTCCACCTTTGGACCACTCGTCTTCATTAAATACGTCTAGTTTATTTGTCAAGATGGCGAACCTATCTCAAAATTAATTTATGCAAAGTATATCCCATCCCATATGAATAGTTTTGGAGTTGACTCTTCCTTTTCTACCTAATGAAAATTAGTTTTGAAGTTGACTCTTTATTCGAAGTCAATTTTAAAAGGTATATTATATCTATTTAACTTTTTTTCCATCCATCTATTTGTGATGTATAATCATGTAACCGACTACAATGGATTGTTTTTCCTGACCTATCAATATTCTCTCGTCTATGACACTATGTAGGCGCCACATTACTTGCAAAAGATGAAAGAAAAGTCAATACAAGAGAAATGTGACTCACAAAGTGGATGATTACACAGGTAAATTACCCTAATTTCAAAACCATACAAATTTGAATGGAGACTTTGAAGATAAGAAGCATAGTGCTAGGGATGATGAAGTGCACTAATCTTCGTTTCAACGGCTTCAGCATTGAAGACACCACTGTGTCACACTGCTGTACATCTTTTAGTACAAGCATTATTAATTGTTAGCCAAAGCCTGTTCAAAGTTTGATCATTTTATCCTTAGTTTGTATGCATTTTTTTCCTCAGAGTTTCTCAAGAAACCTTCTTTAGTTTGCGCATCTGAGGGGGGAAGCAAAGAAATACAGATTGTTCATAGATGTTCCCTGATGGTATCATGCATAAGCTACCTTACAACATCAGGCTGAATAACTCGAGAAAATTCATAATTACACGTTTGCAAAAACATTCAACTTACTCCCAACTTAAGGTGCCTTCAAAATGGTGTCGTGGAAGCTTTTATTCTCTAATTCCTACGAGACAACCAAATTAAAGTAAATTTTATAAGCCAGTAACCACATTGAGAGTGCAACATTCTTTCTAACTTCAGAAGCTCCTTCCAGAAACCATTCATGCAGCCAAGTTTGTGCCAACACATTCTGTGCCCCAAGATAGATGAATCATATATAAGCTTATAAACATCTAACTTGAATAAACATCTAGAAACTTTAAAGAAATGAGTTCACAGGTCAACTACAATACACAAAGTTGATAATAAGTATAAATGCAATAAAATTAAGAATCAAGAAATCAAAAGGTCATTTATGTGTGATAAGGTTTTTCCAATAGAAACAAATGATTCACTATTAGCATGGGAAATTCAGATTATAAACATCTAACTCAAAGAAACATCTAGATTACTGCAGAAACGTCAAAGAAATAAGTTCACATGTCGACTACAGTACAAAAAGTTGATAATATATAAACACAACGTAATTCAGAATCAAGACATCAGAAGGGCATTTGTGCGTGATAAAGGTTTTATCCAATAGAAACAAGTGATTCATTATTTTTAACATGGAAAATTCAAATTAAACATCTAACTTGAAGAAACATCTATATTACTGCAGAAATTTTAAAGAAATAAGTTCATGGGTCGACTACAGTACAAAAAGTTGATATTAAATATAAACGCAATGGACTCATGGCTTCTCATTGTTGGGAAGGCTAGAAATCAGAGTCCGTAACCCCTCTCTTATGGACTTATGGCGCTGGTCACTGGACAATTTGTAAGCCCAGCCCAAAACGTCACCAGAGCCTAGTGGCATAACCTGAAAATTGTTCAAACTAATAGGGCAAATTTGTTTTCATGCAGGATTGAATTAATAAATAATATATATATATATATGATCCGGCCGCTGGATTTTCGACACGTGTCCAGAGGGGTTATAAAAGGGCAGTGTCTTCTCTCTTTGCAACCGCTACAATGTTCTCTAATTTCTCCCCTCCCCACTCAACACTGACGTCATCCGTTCGTCGCCAGGGCATCATCGACCACGGAGCTGCTGGCCACGCCTCGACCATCAGGAGATACGGCGATGACGAGCTCAACGAGGAGCTCACATCGGTATCGATGTCGGACGGATTCATGGCGGGTGCACAGCTCAAGCTAAAGTCATCTCCTCTGACGCGAGCGATGGATTCCGGCCATTTCGTGTCGAAGCACTTCACCATTCTCGTAGGTGAATAGATTTGAGTCATGGCCAGTTTGGTTGATGCATTTTGAGATTAGATTTGGTTTTTCCGGCAATATCGTAGTGTCTCGCCTCATTTGGGTTCGCTGGACATCGTTCATGCAATTCGCCGGATTGTTCCTTCAGATGGTTTGATCAACGGTGAGCTCCCTGCGTCTCATGACCACATAGTAGAGTATATTAGTACTGATCCTTGTCTCGGATGATGCTACAGTGCCGACTAGGAGCCATCATTGGTCGATCAATTCAGGCATTGAACGATTAGGATGTTGCTAGAGTGCTGACATTGAATGATTAAATTTGAGGTATTAGTATGTTACTGTATTCGATGGACATCTCCGCGACGATTTCCTTTTTTTTTTGAAAGGAGAAAGGATGGCTATGAATTGTAGTCATCATCCATTTGTAGTTGAATTAAAATAAGGGAAATTTACAAATGTGTATGGTAGAACTACGTGATGCGCAAGTTCCCCAAAACAAACAAAAAAACTATCCAAAACCCCACTCACTTGACAAAAACAATGTGTGGTGGACAATATTCTCAATATAACATCGGTCCCCCTCAAAAGTAGTGTGGTTGTGTTGCAGCCAAATCGCCCATATGGTGGCTAAGGACGTTGTCCACAACCGCCGCCAATCAGATCCATAATGAGCCCCAAGAGATCGAAGAGAGTCCCAAAACCTGCCAACCCCTGATGGATCAATGTTCAGCAATCCTAATCGATGCCATGTGTCCATGGAAATGGGGCAGGTGAAAAAAAGGTGATCTATGTCCTCCTTTGATAACCCACAAAACGCACATGAGAAGTCAGCCCATGGTGGCCATATGGATTTGTAAGCTCTGGTGAGGATCTTGCCCCATCTCAAGAGCCAAGTGAAGATCTCGACCTTAAGCGGTATACGAAGTCGCCATGTGCGTATGCAATATACTCTAATAGTGTCTGACATCGCCCCTCTTGGAAGTAGTTGTCGATACACTTGGTTAGCCTAGTAATCAGTCAGCCACACCCAACTATCCTCTCTGGAGCTGTCTGGATGGTGCCCCGAGATCCGATTGAACAGGCTCAGTAAGTCTTGACAACGCACTGAACTGTGGAGCCCATACACCCCTGTTTGTCCCCTCTGGAGGCAACTAGTACTCACAAACTGTCGTTGATGGGTTTGTCGCTAACGCTGCTAATTTGGGGAATGCCGAGGCAAGTGAATCACATGGTAGCCAATCGTGATTCCAGGCAATTTCCTTGCTCTCCTTGTTTCATTGTCGCCATTGCAGTTATAGTATCCACGAAGCAGCCATAGTCATCGGAGAGGATCACCAGAGCATGATTCCACCTGACCTTAGATGAGCAACTCAGCCGAACCATCGTACCATGGATATATGCAATTAGGTGTACATTTAAGTGAGATCAATACTCTGTTAGAGTAAAATTTATGCAAATGACAATAGTTAATGTAAAATAAATCAACGTTAATAACCTGGTTAAGATGTTTTGTTACAAATATAATTAGTGTAACTATGTGAATAATATATGTGTGAGTTGATGTGGGTATTAGTATGAATTAATTCCCATTTGTTATGCATATTCTAGATTTAGTAATTAATGATAAGGACTAAGTATAATCATTTAAGTTGTGAGTTTATAAACAATTTTATTAGCCTGATATGTGTGGCGTTAACCTTTATATATTGAATTTAAATAATAAGTATTAAGGTAAGTTGGTCGTTAACAGAATGTAAATTGAGCGTTATTGCATATCGATATTGGATTTGAGGTTTAATATTAAGTAATTTTCTATTAATTACACCTCACGAGTGGAAAATGCTACTAAATTGGTACCTATATATGGTTACTAGTGTAACCACAAGTATGAGTAAATATATGTAAAGTACCAGATGAGTAAAAGGGTGGGCAGATATATATACAAACACTAGTGCTGATATAGCTAGCAATGTATATTTATGTATAGAATATATATATATATACATACATATATATAGAAGTACAGACCTAATTAACTGTATATATAGGGAGAAACAAATGACGTATGTAGAAAACTAACCCGAAGATAAAATACTAGTAATAATTAAACAATAACAGAAAAGGTATGAATTATAATGTGACTAATAGATAATAATCCGTATTATTATTAGCTAAGTGATGCGAATACATAAATATATATGTATATATATATATATATATATATATAT
>LTAE01003927.1:7468-24509 GCA_001647135.1 Pontederia paniculata | reverse complement strand
TAATTACAAAATAATATATAATTAACAATAGACAAAGTAATTACCTTAAAAGTCAATGCTGTGACAACACTTCTGCAAGTGTACGGAATACTATCTAGTAATAAAAATATATCGAACCCACAAGGAGAGGTTTCAAATCTAAATTTGTGATGTTTTTGTTATTGTCTAAACTCGATTATCGATGAGAAAAAAATTAATCTTGCAATAAAAGAAATGTTCTACATTATAACGACTAAATAGATACTAGTACGACAAAAATTTCTCAAAAAGAATGGAATGTTCTAGGGTTGAATCAAATTGGAGATTTTTATATGATTTCTAAACACTATGCAATAAGTGATTTGATGTCGTTCAATAATTTTTCATGTATCCCTTTTTCAAGATCATACACTCTTAGTAACTTTCATATGCAAACACTTTCACATTTCACATACAAAAACTACCCTCATATTAAATCTATGACAATAAATTTCTATAACAGGAACCTATTTCTAGGGCAAGAGTTATAGATCATCCAACAAACCTACAAGTCAATCAGAAGATTTTCATCCCTCAAAGATCTAGAATGATCTAAATGGATAGCTAATCACATTTAGATTTGCACATGAGAGATTGCTAGATGAATTTCATACATCACAAAAAATTATGAAATGAAAACATACAAAACCCCCAATTTTCTTCAAACCCTAGAACATAAGGGATTTAGCCACGCAACATAAAAGATAAGAACAATGATTCTATTATGAAATGTTCATTAGATCCAAAACAAGAAGATGTGAATAGTTTCAGAAATTACAAAAACTGCGTTCTTGAGTTTTGCCAAAATCTAGATCTATCTCTTGTCCACGAGCTCTCTTTCCGTTCTCCTCCCGTCGTCCCTAGATTGACCTAATTTCTCTCCTTTTATACTTTTCAAATCCCCAAACATTAATCCATTATAAATTACCAAGATACCCATAAAAGATATTCAAAACGGCCTTCAGAGATATCAATACGGGTGGATCGAAATATTCAATACGACTGTATCGAAGTCGTATCGCATTTTAGACTCGAGCTCAATATGGTCATACAATTTTGTACGGGCAGACTGAAATTTGTTTAGGATTCACAATACAACTGTATTCTTCAATGTGGCTTGCGTGTATTCCTTCGCTAGTCAATTGTCTTTCTTCCTTATGTTTGTACGGTCATATTCTTCACGCTGGGGCGACCATATTCACTCCAGAAACTTGACTTTCCCCGATTTCGTGTGCTTATCATCTCCTATAAAAAAAATTCAACTTTATGTAGATCTCCGAAGATTAAACATAAATAACATCTAAATAAACTCAACTTTAATCCCAAACAGAGTTAATTTGCATTCATTTCATTCACTTATCAAATTATTCCCCCAAATCGAATTCTTGCTTGTACTCAAGCAAATTTTCCATTTTTCAATTCTTAAACAATCCTTAAAACATGAGTAACAAGTCATAATCATAACATAGCAATGTGTAGTTCCAAGTATAAGGAACATCTAAGTATATAATGTCAAAACGAGAGTTTCACTTATCATGTTGCAAATCCTTTACATATATCACAATTGATCTAAAGGGTTGGTTTTCACATCATTGATATAAGTTTTGCATTCTTAATGTATCCAGTTTCCCCGATTACGTTAGACAAGGATGAAAATCATTAATGACTGAAATGAAGTTTCAACACACAAGAGATGTACTTTTATTTAAATTTCAATGCCGACATGCAAATATAATACACGATTTGACTTCCCCATGACACTATCCAATTATTTCATTTTGAGTTACTCGATTGGGTGTGTGAGATGCTTTGCATACTCTTAATTTTGATTGCCTTTTTACTTTGCCATTGAAATCATTGGAGTAGTTATTTGACTTCGTTCTTTTTTTTCTTTTCTTCATCATTTTTTTTTCTGCAATGCTTTCATGGTGAACTCTTGTGACTGAGGACAAAAGTACCCTGCCACGAGCTTTGCTCAATGGATCTTCCTCTTTCTCTCTTGTGAGACTAACTTACATTTTTACTTAACAATCTTCAATCTAGCCTTCTCGGTGTTACTTTCATACATAAATAAGCAAAACATTAAATTTATGACGTTAGTCCCAACTCTTCTTCATTTTCATGAACATATAAAACTTTCACATGTAGGATAAAACAATGACTCATAAGATTTTTAGTTCAAAAATTTTCATTCTCGATAATTTGTTAGACTCCTAATTTCCCCCAAACCTAAACATAGCATTGTCCTCAATGCAATAGAAACTTAAGGTAGGGGAAGATGATCGCTTACGAGCTCATTCTTCTCCACCACTTGGCAGAGGAAATTCTGATGGCAGGTAGGCCGGATAGTGATTGTTCTGAATGTGTCAAATATTTATTCTCTCACAAATGCCATACATCATGTCTTGTTGCCTCTGCATGCTCAACTGAGTCTCTCTTATATCAGCCACTCTTTCTTGTAGTTCACCTATTCGTTGTTGGCTTGTTTGCATTTGTTGTTTGATGTCGGCTTGCCAGAGGAGTTGTTGTTCATGGTATGTTTGTTGATTCTGGAACATTTGTTGCATTTGTGATTGAAATGTTTGTCATCCCTCAAATGTGCCTCCGCCAAATGAAGAAGTATCGGTATGTGTAAAGGGTTGCTCTTGACTAAGGATGTCCGGCATTTGGTGTTCTTGGTCTTATGTTGCTTAAGGAGCCATGTTGCTACGAGTGCGCCTGATCCAAGGTTCCTCATCCTCATCTTCCTCATCCTCATTGTCATCCATTCTTGGTCTTCGTTGTTCAAGTCCTACTATATAACATCCAATTTTCTCTATTTGTCACTGCAACTTTCTCATAGTCTGACAATGAGTGTGTGTATTGATCATTTCTAAATCTTAAGTGATAGAAGTCTCCGATTTTTATAATTATTTTGATATTGACACATGTATTAATGTTAATCCAATCACTTCACCCATCTCTAGACCATCCACATCATATCTAAATGTTAAAGCAATAGGAGTGATAAACCCGCCAAATACGATTTTTCCTTGTGTGCAATTTTGAACATGTGTTTAATCATAAATGCCCCGGTGTTGACTTGCTCCTTATTCAACATAGCCCAAATTAGGAATAATTCATCATCTCTCATCACACCATCGCTGTCACCACACCCAAATATAGTGGATGACATCACTCGCTGTAGATACCTGAATACTAGATTTCGAACATGAGTTGCCTTGTGGTGTGGAAGCGAGGAGCCGTCGTGAGTGATCTTTGTCCACATGTATGCACACTTGAATATCCCATGTGGAATTCGTGGTCCAGTGTACCGGAGATTATGAACTTCATTAAATTCTCTCAATGTCATCTTGTGCTCATTGTTGGATAATCGAAAAGTTATCATCCCCAAATTGTCTTCATCATTATTCTTAATCTTCACATCCAAAGAACTCAATAACTCCAGCATGATCTTTTTGTAAGTTGGCCATCTCATAGTCATGAGTCCTCACTGTCCGATATTGTCAATCATGTAATATACATCTCTATCCAACCCTAGTATTTCCATGGTTTGATCATTCATGTAACGAGTGTTAGCAATTTTTTCTTTTTGCTACCACGTTGTACAACTTCCTTTGAGCATCATCACGGAATTCAATATCATATTCATTTGACGCTCGTCCTTTTCGACTTCCACTGAGCCTGCAGGTAGTTGCTTTTCGCTTGAAAATCATTTCTCACTTGCAATACTCAAATTGGATTCTTTATGACAAAGACTCGAACACTTGGCGGGCACTTCAACTTCTTCCTTGTGCAAGATGATGCTCTAATTTCTTTCTTTCCTTTACATCTCCAACATCAAAAACATTCTTGCAAAGATTATTGAAATCCACAACCAAAGGAAAAAATTTAGGATTTAAGAAAACCTTTGGTGATGATGCCCTAAATCCCTTCTCTTCTCTCAAGAGTTTCTTCTTCTTCCTTTGCCTTTAGATCTTCTTCTTCTCCTTCCCCACCTCTTGATTTGCTGAAATAGGGTAGGGAGTCGTCGGATCTCAACCACCCTAAGATCGAATACCATATGAACGTTGACGAGTAGGAAAAAATGCAAATGATGAAAAGAAAAAATCTTATCCAATTTGTAACTTCAATGAATTCCAACAAGAATGTCTACGAGTGTGGTAGATTGAACATGATTTAAAATATGTTAATGAAGGAACTTGGTGAAAAATGTGGGCCGCATAGGTTTGAAAATGACCTACATCTAGGTTTAAATGTAGTGCTTTGTGTCAACATCGAAGAAGATGATGTTCACAATCCATTTCAAGGGAAACACGAACGACGATAATGAAGAACGTACTAAATATTATTCTAAAGTGAGCAGCAATGCAAACTGTGATTGAAGGAGAAGATAATAATCAATGGAAATAATGTTGGCTAATGAAAATGTGAGCCACATATAACGGAGCACGGTTTTCACATTTCTATGAAATATCTATTGGAAAATCGCTAAAGTTAAGAACTCGGGCCATGTCGAGAGAATGTGAACCATTTGTTAGTGTGGTTGGCATCCAGCACAACTAGTTGATTGATACTACAAACATTAGGTAGAATACGGTGGTTGAGTGCAAGCATCGAGGCATCAAGGCTCACAATTGTTGATGGCACAAACTAATGAGGCAACCAGCAGGAAATGATGGCAAGAAATTTGGAGTTTGAACTCTTGTTTCAATTCTTCATAACATGTTAGGTTTGGCTTGAACATGGACTTCTTATCCCTGTCACAATCCGTGTTAACATGGATGTGCGTTACACAGATTGTGACATAGTCTGTATCATTCTAAACGTGGATCATTTTATCACCTAGAATTAGAACAAAAAGATCACCTTGATTAATGTGCTATCTCGACTTGTTAGTAGGTCAGCATGACCTAGGAAATGCATGGGGTCGTTTTGTGCATTATAGTCCAAACTTAATAATGAATTTTGAGATCTAAAAAGAGAAGCCATTAAAATTCGACCTAGAATAAAACAATGAAGAAAAATCTAAGCACATGGATTTCTAATCTCAAGAAAACTAAACCTAAAACAAACTGAAAGAAATAATGATAAAAAATAAGATATGCAATAAAGAACAATATCTAATCATGAATGTCTCTCACGATTGACTTAGCAATCATACATATGAAAGAACATCCAAGAGTCTTTGGATGAGTTTTGTGGTTCATTTGATAGTGGCTTTTATATTTTAAAATTATTATAAAATCATGAGAAAGGAAAATATTTTTTATACTAATATTCTAAAATTTAAACAAAAATATAAAATTATCTTAAAAAGTTCTAATATAACATCTCAAATTTAACTACATCTTATCATCATATCATATAAAATACTCTATAAATAATAAGAAATAAACTTATGGAAGTAAAATATTTATAAACATAAAAATGTCAGAGTATAAGAATATTTTAAATTTACCCTAATATTTAGGGATAAAATTGATTTTGATCAAACATTTTAAATTTAAGAAAGTCAATATATAAGTTTTGATTATTCTTTTAAGCCTCATAAAAATAAAGCACTTATTATGATTATGGAAAATTTTGACAAAAGGTCATCCAACTTTGACTCGTTCACATTGAGGTCACAAAACTTCATTTTGTAACAGGACAGTCATCCAACTTGGAAGCGATCATTATTATCGGCTACCGCCGGTTTCTTGGTAGTCTTGCTTATTTGGCGGTCACGGTAGCGTATTATCTCTCCTCCATGTCGATGATATTATTTAAATATTGTTTCTCTTTCCTACGTGTAAAAAAAATTGATTAACCCACCAATCCCCCGCTGGTCCCCATTTCGCCGCTCTTCGTCGCCATCGTCGTTCGTCGTTGCCATTGATAGTTCGTCGTTCGTCGTTGGTCGTACCCGGTGATAGTTCGTCTCCTTACTAATTCGTCGTTCGTGCTCGTGATTTGCTCTTTGACTCATCATCGTCGTTCCTCCACGCCACCACTCTCCCGCTGATCGATTTCTCGTTCGTCCTCGCCACCACTCTCCCGCTCGAAGGTATGCGTATACATAAAACCCGAACAGTAACAACATTATTTATTGTGTTAAACCCTATATTTTGGTACTCTAAATATTGAATATTTTTTGTTAACCCTTGATTTTTTTACTCTAAACATTGATTAATTTGTGTTAACCAAAATAGTGAGTTTTGTATTAAACCTAATATTTTTTGTTACTTGTTACTCGAAATCGTGAGCATTGGTTTACCCTAAATTGTTACAAAGAAAAATTGAGCTTGCCTGCCATATCTTTTTGTTAATTTGCGAAGAAAAATCCATTTTGGTTGTCATCTCTTTGTGGAATGCCAGTAGTTTAGTGATCGCGATGTGAAGTTGTAAAATTTCAATGACCGTTGGTGAAATTTTTGTCTTATATTGTTGTTAAGCATATTTCTGTCAAGTTTTCATCATGTGTTCTAACCAGTAATTTGGAAATAGATTCACAGATTAATATCCAAAATCCTCACATAAAATGAGTAATTTTTAAGATTTCTTTCTTGGAAGCACCTTAATTATTCATAATTGTAATATTTTATCATATACTTCTTTTTAAATTATTAATTATTTTGTGTTGACTTTTTTTAGAAGAAGGTCTATTCACTCTACATATCTATTTCAATGGAGTAAAGGGAGAATATGGATATCATTGTGGTGATGTGAAGGTATTCATAAGTGTTGATCCTGATTTGATGTCTCTATATGAAATTGACCACATGATGGAGTCTATTTGTGTGGAAGAACTTGTTAGTTACATTTGGATAGAACCAGGGAAGGATTGGATGACAAGACTGAAGATATTAAATAATGACCCATGTGTTCTAGAGATGTGTATCGAAAGTTCAAAAATTGGGTAGATGAACTTATACATATGGCACATGAATAAGAAGGATTTGGAGGAAATGTATCATCACCTATGCAAACCAACTCCTAGGAATGTTGGGGTGGTGATTGAAGAAATTGTGGATGAGGAGGATAAAAATGATAAGGAGAATAGAGCTGCCACAACAAGCGGAACTTCTGCCACAATAAGGATGCAGGAGTGGATGATACAAAAAAGAAATATCACATGTTTACTACAAAATAGAGTTGTTGAACCTGAGATGATGGTGATTCAATACATGATGAAGATAATAATGTTGTCGAGGGTGATGATGATTTACAATAGGCATTTCAAAATGCAAGAGAGAGTTATTATGGTGATGAAGAGTTAGGGGATAGTGTGCCGAATGATGACGATGATGATGAGTTACATGGGCCAGATTTGCTAGAGTATGTAGAGCCACCACTAGGTTGTGTGGGGGCTGAACTAGAATTTAGAGAGAGACTATAATGTTCTAGAGAGCCTTCTACCCATGAAGAAGCACAATTGGCTTCAACTAGGAATCAAGTTTGGGATGATTCCCATGTCATACCTCAAGCAGCCAACTATGAGGATGATTCAGAGTACAAAGGGTCGGAAGACTTCTACGTACACAGCTTATGATACAAATGATGAATTATGAGTGTGCACAATATGTAGTAGATATGTCTCTGAGAACGTGTAGATGAAAGTTAACAGGAATTCCTTGTGTTCATGCCAATGTTAGCATTCGCGGGAATAATGAGGATCACAATCTATATGTTGACAAGTGCTACTGGACAGAGACATATATCAAAATTTATGATCATATCCTAGCACCATTGAATGGAAGAGAGCAATGGCCGATAGTTGATGAACCCACCCCTATAAATCCTCCTACATTTCTGCACAAACAAAAGGAAAAAAAACAAAAGAAAAGAAGAAGAAAGATTTGGGGCTAAAAAGTGTGAGGGGTCACTAATGTTTGGTAAAAGTATGATGTAGGTCACTAATGTTTGGTTTTCAAATTGTAGATCACTCAACTTTGATTTTATTCATATTTAGATCATCCATCATATTTAAATATTAATTTATACATCAACACACTTAAAAATAAAAAAATAATTTAATTTTATTATTAACTAATTTACCATTATACTCAATTTTTTTCTGTTCGTGACACTCCGAAAAATAAACTTTCACATCGTCAAATCATAAAAAGCTCTTGAGTTCTCACCATTTAAGTTTAAAAAGGTAAATAATTAATAATAAAACTAAATTATAAAATATTATTTAAAGTGAAATGATGTGTCATTTGCCACATATATGATCATCACATGCCACATAAGTGACATGTGGCAAAATGAATATTCAAGTATGATGGATGAAATAAAATATGAATAAAACTAAAGTTGAGTGACCTACAATTTGAAAACTAAACATTAGTGACCTACATCATACTTTTACCAAACATTAGTGACCCCTCACACTTTTTAGCCAAGATTTGGAAAAGGGCAACTGCTTCTAAAGAAAAATTGAGTAGAAAGGGAAGGGTTAAAATGACATGTAGCCAATGTGAAAGCACTGGACATAATAAGAAACATCATATATGTAATTAGATACATTACATTTTTAGTTAATGATATGCTAACAACAAACTTTTATTTTTTTGCAGGCGAAGAAAAGTGAATGTTCAACATCTTCACATGGTTCAGTAGACCCTTCTCTTTCTCAGCAAACACAAACAATTTCGAATGTTTCCATACAATACAAAAGGAAGAAGAAGAAGGATGAGTGTACTTCATCTTAGCCTTTTCAACCAATTGTCACTCAAGTTGGGTCATCTAAATCAAACGTGCAGCATAACAAGAAGAAGAAGAGAAAAATTCAAAAAAGAGCATAATATCTTTTGTTATATTATCTAAATTGGATGACTCTTTTGTTATACTGTCTAAGTATGAATGATTGATTTGTTATATTATGGAAGTTAAATGACTCTTTTGTTATATTTTCTAAGTTGGATGAATATTTTGTTATGTTATCTAAGTTGAATGATCACAAAGGGAAGGGACGTCTTTTGTTATATTATCTAAGTTGGATGACTATTTTGTTATATTGTATAAGTTAAGTGATTCTTTGATTATTTTGTCTAAGTTGAATGACTTTTTATTATATTGTTTAAGTTTGAAATGATAAATAGGACTTTTGATTGTTTTTCCAATTGAAGCCATTATTTAATATAATAATTTAATTAAGAAGTATAAAAAATATTATATTAAATGTTTAAAAGTGGTTGAAAATATGATAATATAAAAGTATAATCAAACTTTAAAAAATAAATTTCAATCTAATTATGCTAAAATATAGTANATAAAAAATATTATATTAAATGTTTAAAAGTGGTTGAAAATATGATAATATAAAAGTATAATCAAACTTTAAAAAATAAATTTCAATCTAATTATGCTAAAATATAGTATAATCGCAGTCTAAGATACTAACTAATTTCACATTCAATTACATCAAAATAACTCAAGACATTAACAATACTTAATTGAACTATATCGTCATAATATTAAAATTTAGCATAATAATTTTTTTCGAAGTTTGGTTGTTATAAAGGATTGTGTCCCCTGATAAAAATATATTTTATTTAAATAATAACAGTCGAAAAATAATAAAAAATGAATAATATTTTAATTATAACTAACTTTTTTTGTTCATTTCGGATTAGATTTCCTTTTTTTTTCTTTAGGAGCTTAATTTAATTGAATACCTTTTTTTTAACAAAAAACTGTAATTTTTAGTCTGCTAAAAAATATGGAAAATTCAGAATATGCTAATTTTATTAACACTCTTCCCGTTCTTTGTCCCCTCTCCCTCACATACTTCTCTTACCTGCCGCCGCCGCCGCCGCCGACGTTCCCAATCCCCGTCGGCCATCCCCATGGATCCCCAGAAGCCCAAGCCTATCGAACTGCCTCCCAAGAAAACAACAAACTTGGACCCGGCGAAGGCCACCGGCGCCAACCCAGCCGCTCCTCCGGCGGCGCCGCCCCAATACCCTACAACGGATTCGATCGTTCTGAAACAGCAACAGATGGCAGAATGTAAGACTGGGGAACCTCAGGACAAATGGACCGTCGTCAGGCGCCGCCGTCGGAGTTCTGCCAGTGCGGTTGGAAAGCAACGGCCAGCGATCGCTGCCCTCGATCCTGTCTCCCCTCAGATCGAAACTCTAACCTCCCCATTGCCATGGACTCCGTCCGATTCCCTCGTGGACCCCCAGCGCCAATTCAAGCTCCTCCGGCGGATGCAGTCGGCAATCCAACGCCTCGAGCAGTCTCGATTCTACCAGAAGTTTCTCCGCCGACTGCGTAGCCCAGCGGTCCAAGATGGCCTCGCTCGGGCTTTGGCCTCGGCGTCCAAGTTCAACATGGTGGTCTACGGTGTCGGAAGCATCGAGTCTTATGAACCCCCACGGCTCCAACTCGCCTTGGCCGTCCTCCTACACCGGGAGCTCGGCCCTTCGGCGGCCACCCTCGAGGTGTTCGATCCGGTGCTCTCTGCCACCGAGTGCGCGGTGGTGGCCGCGCTCGGGTGCACGGTGGTGGCCGTGGACGAGCGGGCGCGCAGGGAGGTCGCCGCGCCGACGTTGTTCTATATGCCGCATTGTGAGGTCGCTCTATACGACGGTCTGCTGCAGATGAACTGGCATCCATTGGGCCTGCGCCAGATGGTCGTGCTAGGCAATAGTTTTGCTGCGTACGGAAGGTATGTTGAGGAGAGTGGTTGGTGTCGTGGGTCGGTGGCCGTGGAGGCAGCAGCCCGGCATGTCCTTCGAGCGAGGAGGTTCGTCAACGAGGTGGAGATGGAAGACACTGGAGATATTGGACGCGAGGAGGATGAAGGGCAAGATGGGATTTTTAAGGCGTTCCATGATACAAATTGGCATTTTTTTGCACCACAGGACGACCAACAGATTGATATTTAATGCATTGGTAGTAAATTGTGTTGGTACAGTTGTTCGTTCCAATTTATGGATTTTTGTTGAATGCCTCTTTACTTTTTCCTTGATGTTGAAGACTTTCAAATTTGAACCGATAGCCCTCCATTTTTCATCCAGTGTCTCTTGCTATTCACAAAATTTATGCTGGACAAAGTTTGCAGTTACGGTATCAATATGTTGAATTTTGTTGATAACTTTATATCTCCCAGTAGAAACTTAATCTCTGAAGGGTAGATTGGTGCTGAAATTGGTTGTTTTTTTTTCTGAAGAAGAAGAAATTGGTTGTTCATACTGTCCAAACTTGGTTCGAGGGGCTAAAGTTGGGAGAATTATGAGCAAAAAGGGAAGGGAAATTTCAATCACCAAAGCATTCATGCTCACGTCAGTGTATTTAGAAATGCAAAAATGTGACTAAACTTTTATTCCCTATGCATAATTGGTCATATGCATGAGATTTGTGGCCCATTCAGTAGACAAATATTTTTTTGCATGAATCTAGTTCAGAAAACTGGATGATCAAGATATTTTGAGCCTTGATGACTTGTAAGTTACATGGTCATCAAGGGATACATGCATCTATGTTTGTGTTATAACATTAACTTGGTGCCTATTAAACGGAGAAGTCATCATTGTGCTAAAATCTTTATTTTGCTCCGTACATAAAGCATGTATTATCCATTTGTGCTTGCTCTTATTCCAGTGTTGACTTAGATGACTCCTAGATTAGATACTGATTGTTATTTTCCTGTTCTTTCTCATTTGCCAATGGTTTTAACTAATAGGTTCTTTCAACATTCTGACTTGGTTCAGAGCTATTCAGCATGCTCGTGCAGCTGTTTGAGGAGGAGAAGAGGAATCTGAGGTTGAGAGGTAGAGCTTTTGTTTTTCCTGCACAGAAATCAAAGCGTGATTCTGATTTCTTCCTTAAATTGTTAACATTGGAACTAACTTTTTTTAAGTTCAGTTTGGCATCTGGATGAGATAAAAATGCAACTTTTGTGATTACTGGTGGAAAAAAAAATGTCGGGGTAAAAGTTCAGAACTTGGATTTGGGGATACGTTTATGGTAGGAAAAAACCAAATAATAATCTAGCTGCACAATTAAGTAGTTAATTTTCATCTATAATAATTGATATTCAAGGACGATTTTAGTTGTACATTTAAGCTACTAGTATTTTCCACATTAGCAATTATATATATTTTGATGTTTTTTGTCATTCTTTATGCATAGATAAAGATTTGAATAAAAAAATAGTTTGAAGGTGGAATATCACTAGGCAATGGGTGTTTTCATCTGAAACAAAAACATGGTTAATTACTCTTTTTGTTTCTGGCTTAACGAGACTAAATTTCCAGTCAACAATCTTCATAAGTAGAGTTGCTGAACAATTTACATGTACTGTAGATGTTCATGCTATCTAGGAGAGGCTGTTGCTGTTCTCATGTGTTTTCCTGATAGATGGCCGGTTTTCAAAACATCAAAACTCAGAAGTAGGTTATAACTGAGAAAGAAAACTCAGTAGGTTATCCAAAAGTTTGAGTTATCCAAAATTTCCCTATAGAACATATTCAAAAGTACAGTTGCAGAGCTGGATAGTTTTGTTCTTCAAGGAAAAATCATATATGGGAAATGAGAAGAAAAATTTAGCTTACTTTTCTGAATTCAGAATCAATAATATATGCTTACTTTTCTGAATTCAGAATCAGTAGGATATATTTACAGCCCCATTGATGTACATATATGATCGAGAGTACCAAACTTTCTGTGATACAAATTGTTCATCTGTATAATATTTGGTCCTTAATAAGTGAATAAAAAAGTTCTCCCAAAAATCATCAATAAAAGTGGATGATTGCTTTTGAGGCAATCATCCTCTCCCTTCTAATAAAAAAAGTTCTTTCGAAAAATAAGTGGGCTAAGTGTAAGTTTTTTGTTCTGGAGCAGCTTCTTCTTTTTGTACTATGCTTTACAGGGTGATTGTTCTCAACAGGTTTGGAACCGGGTCTGATTTGAATGAAAAGAAGAACGTAGAAAAAGATGAGAAACAGAAAAGAAAAACTCAAGCAGAGAGGTGCCGCACGTTTTTTTTATTTTACCAGGGACCATCTCATTTGTACCAGATTTATGATGTCGTCTTCATCTCAGGTTTGGGATACAGGAACATACAGTAGCTAGTGAGGAAGCAAAAGAGAAGACTCGGTTAGAAAAATTTTGATCTAGTACAAATCTAGATGGTTTAGAAGAAGACAAGAAAGAGGCAAGAGCAATAAGGTGATATTTCATTCTCGATTTCATTTATCTTTATGTTTCCTATGGTTTCCTTGATGATAGCAAAAACCATAATAAATGGATATGAAGTCACATTGTACTCGAAATCATCTCACTCTTCTTATCTTGTATTTTCTAATTATCTTGCTTGTGTTTTCTTGAACAGCAGCAACCTTATTATTTAATGCAAAGTTGGTAACTTTAGCTCTGTAACAAGTCCCATCTAGAAAGCAGGTAGCTGACCTGCTCACGTTGAGTGGGTAACCAGTTAAGTGCCAAATTGAGTCGCAATTAACATAATTTACACACAACTAAATCATTGATGCCAATATCATAGGTGTACTGCTTCCAGTTCACTAACATTTGAATATATAAAATTTGTTCTCTTTCTAATGTCACTTTGTGTCCTTCGAAATTTAATTGCACAATGGAGCAGTGTAACATAAGAGTCATAAGTTGACTTTAGAAGTGGTTTATTCATCTTTGTGTTATCTTTTAATGAAATCTTATCTTCATTGGCTGTTTTATTGAAGGCTGTTTAACGCCTAGAAAATAAGCAGGGGTTAGCATCTTTCCTTTTTCTGCAGTGTTGTTTCATTGAATCAGGACATATTGTTCTCTGCAAACTGTAGTCTTTCCTTTTTCTGCAGTGTTGGTTCAATTGATCGGGACATATTGTTTTCTGTGTGGATACTTTGCTGACTTCTGATGTTTTCGTGTGATTCTCAGGTTTTCACAATCCTCCTTCATCTCAATGCTTTGGCAAAATCATGTCTGATCTGGTAGGTCTTATGGTTCAAATTCATTCACTATGTTTGTGTCCATTTCTTCACATAACTTACTAGTTTTCATCTTTGATGTGACTGATCTAGAAGGCAACTGTTGCTAACAGTTGACAAGAATCCTCGTGATCACGCATTTTCCATGGTATGATGCTAACCTCCCCCACCCTCACACCCCAGTCCCTTGCCAATGAGCACGACAGTTAATTTGCTATATCCTCTATAAATTCTTCGCAGTTTCTCGTATCAGTTGCACATTTACAGGCCTTTTTGTGAGTGTTGTATGCTTCTGCAACATTTCGAGGTTGGTTGTTGCTTAATGGAACTGCAGCATGGAGCTACATTACCATGAAAAATGCAAAACAAGAGTTTAATTTTATCAAAACTTCTGGCTTTACCAGTAAGGTCTTGCTGATAACTTTGTATTTTGTTGTTATCACGACTAACAGAAAAATGTAAGATGCCTTGAGCATCACTTGACAAGTAGATAATGTCTTACTTATTTGTTCTCAATCTCATTTGTTGGAGATAGCATATGGAGACTGATCACCCAATCCTTTCTGGCGCGGATCTAACTCCATGGTGAGTTGGCGAAGGGTTGCAGGGGAGCAGCGCCCTCTGCCCGTAATGCCCGGGGTTCGGGGGTGGAGCCTCCTAGAAATTTTTTCTAAGGGTATATATGTATTTCTCTATTCTGTGGACGGTTACCCTAACTTCATCATATATATTATTTTTGGAACAGTGGTGGTTTTAAACATAACATAGTGAAACTCTCTGCGACGGTCATGAACGTAGGAGATCCATCTTCGAACCACGTAAATTATATACGTGTTTTCCTGTGTGTTTATTGATCTTTCTCTTTCTGTTCTTTGTTATTTCACAACATCATTAATAATCTTTGACAACTTTGCTTTGGTTTCTTTTGTGGTGGTTGTGCAATCATAACGTTGACAACTTTCGGTGTTTCTCTGCTCCATTGTTTATTTTGCCAAAACAAACGAGCATTTTTATGTGCTTAAAAGTTGGTTGTGCTGATATTGATGGTATTGCAACGTAACACAGTAATGTGAAATAACATCTGGTGCGAGGTTTTCTTTTGTAGATTTTGAGAGATATCAAGCTCCTATTATAAGCAGACAATAGCAGCTCCATGTTCTTACTATGAAAAATTGGAAAGGACACAAAAAAAAGAAAACAAAGGACACAAGAAGTCAGTTAAAATTTCTCAAATGATATTATAACTTTATCATAATCATATGAAAGAAAATTTATACTTTCACCTTACAATTAGTCAAGGTTTAATAAACTTTTAGCTATCATAATTAACATTAAAAAGAATTAATAAATGAAAAAAATGTTAAATTATTGGTTATCAGTTGTATTAATTTTAAGTGTACTTATTGCCATACTTCTAAAATTATTTTACTCTTTCACTTGAGCAATTAACTTTTCGATGATATATGATTTTATGAAATCAAAGATTAAAATGGTCATGACATTAAGATTTGAGAATTGTTCGTTAAACTATTGGAGAATCATCTTGTAGTTTGCTAAGATGTCAGAAAGTAATTTCTTAGTCAACCTAAAAAACTTACAAATTTTCTCAAATATGCAAAATTTTATTTCATACGGTTACCACATTGCCACCTCCTCCTCCTCCTTGAAACGAACTTGAATTTTTGCATCTAACCCGATAATTTCAAAATGTTGCTTTGCCCTTCGCATTATTAACCCTTTGGCAACTCTTTCTACATCGTCCATCAACTTTATATATCCATTTGTTCAATGACAAAAATATCTCTCTACCAAAATCCTTTTAACTCGCCTTTTCCCATAGTTGAAAATGAATGTGCATTCGTTTGGAACCGTAGGTCGCTTACATCGATACCATCCCACCTAGTTGTCATTCTGCCCTATCATTGACATTGTTCTTTCTTAACTCCGACCACCTCCATCTAATAAGTTTCTTTAATCTTTTTGTTGTTGCTTTCGATACCTAAATTTGATTTCTTCGTCTCTTTACAAGACTTGGATTTTCTTTCTTCATTGTTATTTACGTAAATTAGTTTCTTCATAACTTGATTTGATTTCTTCGTTGCTCAATCCGAACTATTTTTTGTTCGTTATAGGTTTTGATTTGTCCTTCACCAATTTAACTTCTGTTATTGTCGATAAACGCCAGACATCTTTGCATTGGTTTTCTTTGTGTGATAATCTCCTTTAAAACATTTATGTACACGAGCTTTTATTTTAAGTATACTTTTTCTTCTTTCCAACGCCGAAGCAAGAAAAAGAGCTACTTTGCAACATCAGCAAAAAATTCTATTTTAAGATGTTGGATATTGAAGTGAAATGCTATTATGGATCAAACTTTTTGACGAAATATTCTTTTACACATGATAATCACAATAGAAGATTCATTAGATGCCCACATTATAGGCGAGAAGGAATTAGATGTGGATATTTCGATTTGGCTAATCCACCTACGTGTGACAGGGATGGCATGGGGTCCAAAAATAATTGAAAGGATGACAAAACTCAAAGTCAAGAATGAGAAAGACAAGATACATATTGTTAAGCTTGAAAGCAAGAATGCTAATTTGGAGGAGGAAACCAGAAAATGTAAAAGAGAATTAGATGCAAATATTAAGATCAATTCTAAATTTGTCGAAAAAAATGTTAGAAACAGGACATTCAAAGTTTAATTTTGAAAAAAATATCACTACAAGAAAATTCACAATTTGCAACGGCTCCTTCATCGCATATCTATCGCAAAATTGCTCGTCGCAGATTTTTTGCAACGGAAATGTCACCATATAGTGTAACACTTCCGTTGCAAAAAATTTGCAATGAGTGTTTTTGCAAGGAGGTGCCGTCGCAAATTATGAATCTTCTTGTAGTGTATGTTTTATAATATTTTTTTATTATTGCGTTAGTCATCTTGTCTAAAATTTCAGAATCAAACAATTGTTCTTTAATTTGTAATATCAAGTTGAAGAATGTAAAATGATTGGTTACTTTGTTGTGTTATAATCATTGAGTTGTTGAGTTCGCATTTTATATTATAGATTTGA
>LTAE01003926.1:24655-34756 GCA_001647135.1 Pontederia paniculata | reverse complement strand
GGTTGGCGAAGACGACGTCGTTGGCGGTGAAGCACTCCTCGGCGGCGGAAGGGGAGGAGACGACGAGGACGGGGCGGGAGCCGAAGTGGAGGAGGACGACGGGGCCCCAGGCGGCGGAGACGGCGTCGATCGCTCGGTGGAGAGGCCCCTTGAGGAGGTGCAGGTGACCGATGAAGGGGAAGGCAGGGGGGCTCGGAGGCGGAGGTCCGAGCTTGTTGGCCCCAGTGACGCTTCGGCGGGAGCGGAGGACAACCGCGGAAGAGATGAAGAAGAGGAGGAGAGTGGAAAGAAGAGGAAGAGAGGAATGAATCAAGTAGAAGAAGGAATCAGGAACAGCAGGAAAAACGGCCGCCATGATTGCTGGAGGTAGAAGCTTAACAGATGAGAGAGAGAGAAGGTGGAGATGATAGGGAGATTGGAGAAGGAAGGAGGGACGTTTCTTTTATGATGACGTGGGATGAATCCAAATTTCCAAACGAATGGGTATGTAACGCATGTTAACTTGTTGACCGTGGCTTGATTGGTTAAGACCTTACCTATTAGGCCGTGTAGTTAATACTCATATTTAATGCATAATAAAATCACATTTTATTTTCTTTAATGTCTTTAAGACAGTTAGATAGCTGAATAATGTCTACTTATTAAATTTAATAAAACATATTTAATAAATATAATAGTTAGATTATTTAATAACTATAAAATATTCTAAATAAATGCGAATACAATCATTATATGCATACAATTCATTAATATAATATTAATAAGAAATTTATGTATTATTTTAAAATATAATGTGATATCAATAAAACAATAAAAAATAATTTAAAATAAAAAAATCAAAATCAAATCGTGTGCATAAGAAAGCAAACTTCGAAAAGTAAATGTTAAAATTACAATAAATGCTAAAGAAATAAGATATTATGAATGAATACAATCTCTAAACTAACGTGTACAGTTTTAAATTAGAAATTACAATCCTATTTTAAAAATATATTTATCAAAATAAAGTTTTGTTTCAATTAAAGTTTTATCTATTATCCTAACTTCTAAAATTTGAACAATTTACCTTATCCAAATTTCAAATGTGTTTATGCGTTGTATATATTTGTTACCATGCCAATTAAATATATTGATTTATTTTTTTTTATTAATTATCTTATAATGTTTTGTATTCTTTTCTAGATTTTGTTGTTTGCCATTTTCTCGTTCAAATTAAAGTTTCTCGTATATGAAAGGTAAGCTTTGTCCTCAAAACGGATTATATATAACACTCAGAATTTTATTTTTTATCCTTATATTTTTTAAAAAAACTAAAATGAACATGACCTCACTAGACTGCGACGAGGGGGTCTTCCTCGTTGATATTTTTTAAAGTGAAATGATTATCTATCCATTTGGGTTTGAGAGTATAAAGATTTAGACGGAATCTTATGTTTCGTATTGAGAGATCAAAAGTTAATAGTCTTGAGTTCGAGTTTCGAAGTCATTAGTTTGACTATAAAGATATTATTTCTATTTTTTATCTCGACTTCGAATTAGTAAGATGCTAATAGCCTTGAATATCGAAAGTGTCGAGCGGATATTTAAAAAAAATAGATGAACTGACACAATTTTGAACTTGATATTATCATAAATTCGCCAAGAGTTAGATATACAAGTGATCATAAGAAGCAATAATTATATTTTGTTTTATAAATTAACAAAATCTCATGTTATATATTTTAATATAATTATTTTCATCATATATAAATATATATCACTTGAGCAACTTTATCTTATATATATTGAAGAAGTTAAAACAAAAAACATATATGATATAATTTTGATTTAACAAGGCTCTAGCTATTTCTTACATGGTATTTTATTATTAAGAAAACGAGGTCCTTCTAAAATTTGGAATCTTAAATTTGTGTGTCCGTCAATCCATTTTTCATTTTTTAGATTTTATATTTCTTCACACTTGTCAATTTTCCGAATAAGACGGAGATAATTTTCTTCTCGAACATTTTCAGTCCTAATTGAAAGTTTAATTAACCATTCTCATTCTTTTAGAGATTAATGCATAATAATTATATTGGGATTTAATGCACAATATTTCTTCTAGAGAATAAGTGTGGTATATCTTTGTCTCCTATCTTATAAATTATTAGATCTTAGATCAGTGATTGAAAATAAAATAGAAAATATAATTTTAGATAGATTATTTATTTCAATTACACATCTAAAATCCAATAATTCATAAGATAAAATATATATTATATTCTATTTAAATTATACTTTTTTTATTAAATTTATTATATTATAAACTAGTGCTTATTTTACCCAAGCACTCAACTCCAATACATTTTTCCATTATTTTTAAGAAAATTAAAATAAGTAAATTGCACTTACAATAATACTACCATAGGGAAACGAGGGAGAGAACCCACCGCTCCTTTCTTGGTAGCAACAAATCGTATCGTTCTTCTTCCTTTCTAGAAATATGTTAGTCATCATTCTTCAAAGAAATATAAAATAAAAGAAGAAGACAATGAAATTAAACTTCTTTTGCCAAGTGGAAAAATTTTAAGTGTGCATTTACTAATCAATTTAGATTAATCAATCATAATATCATATGATTAATTAATGCATCTTCTTCAAACTGCTACGTGGGTGATCCACTCCCGTTGCCCCGTCACTAATATCTATCATTGAAACGTATGCAACACTGCTTTTGACTAAAAAAACATATATCTATTTGACGCTTGCGTGCATTTATCTAAATCATTAAATTAAGTAGGCTTAAGAATTTTATTATGTATATTTAAATGTACAGGACATCCAATTAATATTCTCCCCGAATTACATAACTATAGCGTATAAAATTCATAATAAAAATTTCTATATTAAATATTATTTTAATGAAATCGTGTTGTTTTCGATAAACTCCAATGACTATTACTTAAAGTAGTAGAGGTCATGTTAAACCTTATTTATTATCGCTTTCAATGTATCGCTCTACTTCTAGAAATCCTATTTATTATCATACATCTAGAAACTTTTTTACGGACAAGTCAAAGTCTCTTTTTTGACGGATAGAAATGTCGAGGATAAGAATCATGGTATAAACTATTTTTATGATCATTAATTAAAGGTACATGCTGGTTTTTTTTTTTTTTTGTCAAAAAGGTATGGCAGGTGTTTAGTGTATAGTTTGTGTAAGTCAAATGAACACTATTTTCGTATCCACCCTGCGATCTCTTCATCTCGAGCGTACAATCAAAAGTTTTTTTTCAATTCTACGATTGAAACTTACTCCATAAAAAAATCGGTCTGCGGACAAACCTTCAACCTGGTTCATTGATTTATATGATTTTTTTCACCGGTTCAACCTTTTTTTCTCTCTCACACATGAAAACCCTGAAGTCCCTCTTCTATTCTCTTCCGAACGTGATTGCGTCTCGATATTTGCTCTTTCTTCTTCTATTGCGATCGGTCTCGAGCGCATATGTGTCAAAAACCTCCTTCACTTTTGTGATTCGTTCAAGTTCCAGACAATCGCCATTGATGGAGCTCACAAACCAAACAATTTTTGGGAGAAAAAAATAATTAAAATTACGATTTTATTAATCTGAATCTTGTATGAATTCAAAAGACTACATCCCCTTCTTCTTTTATACTGTACAAAAGAAAATATATCAATCCCCGCGACACTATTATAATCTATCGTTACAAACTTCACATGCAATAACGCAATAACAAAAAAATAACTTTTCTACTGACCAATAGTTACAATAGAAACACTACAAAATTATCTTCAACTTCTTCTGTAACATCCCTGGTCAAGGCGTGAGATTGTCCGCTCTGGGCCTTAGCCCGCAGGATTTTACTAAAACGCGTCACACCTAATGAAGGACATCTTTTCATATATACTCAGCATCCAAGGACATCTCTCCCGTGACTTGTGCATGTGGGACTAATCTAAGGCATGCCTCTTGTATCATTTCCCTCTCAAGGGGCTCAACATCCTCGTTGAGTGATTTCCCACCATGACACAGAGGCCCACGCGGAGTGGCTCTGATACCATATGTAACATCCCTGGCCAAGACGTGATATTGTTCGCTCTGGGCATTAGCCCGCACGGTTTTACCAAAATGCGTCACACCTAATGAAGGACATCTTCCCATATATACCCAGCATCTCTCCCGTGACTTGTTCATGTGGGACTAATCCTAGGCATGCCTCTTGCATCCTAAAAAACTAATTCATTTACTTAAGACACATGTAAATAAGAAACTACCCTCCATTTGGATTCAAAGAAAATATTTATAAAAATAAATTTCAAAAGAATCAAAATCTAAATTTTGACCCGAAAAACAAAATCGATTGTTTTACAGATTTTTCATTTTTGCACCTTCATTTCACCCAAGTAAAACATCTTCTAAAATTTGTTAAAAATCATATTTAATATACTTTAACATATAGGAACAATTACCGGGACTTTTTTTTAATTCTTATATTTTTGAAAATCACATTTTCATGCCTTCGAATTTCGTTAATTTTCAGCGTATGAAAACTAAATCTACAATACACACTTTAGCACATATATCATAGTAGATATTAAGCACATGAATACATAATTAACATTTATAATCTCATATGAATTATATCATGGATATCACATCTTCGATCATCTCCAATAGTTTCAACTTCTTCTTCTCATCACTCTCCCTCAAGTTGGAGGGTGGAAGACATCTAACACCCCCAACTTACTGACAAGATGCTCATGTTGATGCCGACTCAAGGCCTTTGTCAAGAGATCTGCAAGCTGATCTTCTGTTGGGAGATACTAGAGATCAATTAATCTTTGTAACACCTTCTCACGAATGAAAAAATAATCAATATTAATGTGTTTAGTGCATTCATGAAACACTGGTTCTCGGCAATCTGTATCACTGCCTTATTGTCATTGTACACATGACAAGGTTGTTGGATTTCTATACAAAGTTCAGAAAATAATCTCACCAGCCACATTGTATCAGTAGTGATAAGAGCAACACTTTTGTACTCTGATTCAACAGAGGAGCGTGAAAATGGTAGTTTGTTTCTTAGATTTATAGGAAACTAGGGAAGCACCAACCTTGATACAAAAAGCTGAAACATATTTTCTGGAAAAAAACATAGCAGCCCAATCTGCATCACAAAACTCAAATAAATTAGTGTTTGGAATCATAGGAAAAACTAGATCCTTTCCTAGAGAAGATTTCAGATATCGAACTACTCACATAGCTGCCTTATGATGAGAAGTTTTAGGATTGTGCATAAATTGACTTAAATGTTGCACAGTGCAAGCAATATCAAGTTGTGTATGTGTAAGATAGATGAGTATGCCAATGAGTTTCTAATAACCAGAGGGATCATTGAGTAAAGGATTAAATTTAGTATTAGGAGAACAGTCTTGTGGATGTACAATGCGATCATATTCAAAAGAAATGAGTTTAAGATTCTGTTCAAAAGGTGTATAAGCTGGTTTTGATGCACTAAGGCCCAAATCAGAAAGTAACTCCAAAGTATACTTCCTCTGTGTAAGTATATTCCCCTTTTGTGATCGTAATATTTCCATGCCAAGAAAATACTTAATCTCACTAAAGTCTTTAATCTTTAACTTGGACTGCAATATAGTTTTGACATGTTCAATGAGAGCAACATTAGTGGCTAGCACAAGGATGTCATCAACATAAACTAAAAAGGAAACAAAAGAATCTCCAAATTTCTTAGTGAAAAGAATATAATAGTTTCGACTTTGGGCAAACCTGCCTTTAATAGAATTTTTGTAAATTTTAAATTCCATTATCGAGAAGCTTGTTTGAGACCATATAAGGATTTGATCAACTTGCAGACCTTGCTAGATGGGGACTCCCCTTGAAGCTCTAACCCCTTAGGAATTTCCATGTAGACCTCTTCAAATAAATCACCATTCGAAAAAAGCATTGTTGACATCCAAATGATGAACATACTAATTATGTTGAGCTGCTGAAATAAAAAAAGCACGAATAGTCATAGCCTTAGCCACTAGTGAAAATGTTTCTTTGTAGTCTATTCCCTCCTTTTGGTTGTCACCTTTTGCTACAAGCCTCACCTTATATCGTTCGTTAGTACCAACATCTGTTAATTTGATTTTATAAATCCATTTACATGCCACTGGTTTTTTTCCCTTTGGGTAGTTTGACAACTGTCCATGTCCCATTATTTTCAAGAGTTGTCAATTCCTCTTTCATTGCTTCTATCCATTTTGGATTTTTGACTGCCTAATGATAAGAATTTTGGATCCTTGACAATAGACAAATTACTTGAAAATTGGCATAATGAGAGCTTAAAGCCTGATAACTGATATGATCCTAAATACGATTCATGATTGAAGTAGCATTATAACAATTGATATTTGTTACATATATAACCTTCATCCAAACATGTGGCTTACTAGCTCGTTTCAGTCTTTGTGATACTCCAATTTCTATTTGTGACGTATGTGGATCTGGATCAGAAATTTCTAGCACAACTTCAATTGGATCAAAAAATTTTAGCATAACTTATGATACCAAGTGATTAGGATCAAGCTCTTGCAGTTGATATGATGCATCTCCAGCAGCTTCAACTGTCTCAGAAGGTAGAGAGGATTTTTGAAATACAAATTTATTTGGAGTATCATTCTCTATGAAGCTTGGAATGTAATCAGATAAATAAGATGTTGTGTCCTTTTTATGGCAAAAGGAAAAAACATATTCAAAGAATCTTACATCTCTGCTTACAATTGTTTTTTGTGATTCTAGAGATAAAATTTTATATCTCTTTTATGTGGTTGAATACCCTAAGAAAGCACATATATATGCTCTTTTATCATACTTATCTGAAATGTTTTTGTTAGTCATGAAACACAAACAACCAAAGACTCTTAGGTGTTGTCGGTCTAGTTCTTTACCAAAAAAGAGCTAAAAAAAGGACTTATTTTCCAAATCTTATAAAAGCATTCTATTGATCAAGTGAACTGCAGTTTGTATCTCTTCACCCCAAAAGCTAATTGAAAATTTTCCTTGGAACATAAGTGCTCTAGCAGTTTCCAATATATTCATATGTTTCCTCTCCACAAATCATTTTGTTGTGGAATATACACACAACTGCTTGATGAAAAATGCCTCATTTAGAAAAAAAAATGTTAGTAATTGTGTTGAAGAATTTTGAGTCATTATCAATCCTAACAACCTTAACTTTAGTTTCATGCAAATTTTCAATCAACAAGATGAATTACTGCAAAACAATATTGCATTCTGATTTAGATGCCAAAAGAGATATCCATGTTAGTCTACTATAATCATCAACAATAGTCATGAAGTATTTGTTTCCATTATGTGTAGGAGTTTTCTAGGGACCCTAGGTATCAACATGCAGCAACTTTAGAATTTTACAACTCTTGTCATTATACGACACTGAATATGAAGCCATAGGACAAACAATACAGTTGAGCATCAAATTTGAATTAACATTCTTGAATGCAGAAAAAAAACTTGAATTCATCTATGGGAATATGTCCCATCCTTTGATGCCAAAGATCCAAAGTTGAATTTGTCACAACAATCTTTTCAAGTACATCATTAGCTAGTTGTGTGTCTTCATCCTTGTTTGTCAGGTGATATAGTCCATTATTCTTCCTACCAATCCGACTCTCCTTCCCATTGGACTGGTCCTAGATCACATAAATCTCATAATTAAACAAAACTTAGAATGTCAATTTTATTTGTGAATTGTGATATAGACACTAGGTTGAACTTGAATGCAAGAACATAAAGAACATTTTCCAATATTAAGTTTGATTTAGTCACAAAACTTCCTACATGTGTGAATTGAAAAGTATTTCCATTAGGTAAGTCGCAGGACTTTTACCCCTTATTTTTTTATATCAGATAACCATTCCAAATGTGATGTCATGTGGTTTGATGCACCTGCGTCTATTATCCACATACTAAATGATTTTGTATCCATTAATGCCATACTTGCCATATTGGAAACAACAACCTCAGAAGTACTTTCCTCCTTGTTGAGCATTGCAAGAATTTGTTTATAGTGATTATCAGTAAACAATTGTTTCTTAATCTCTACAGTATCATTTGTCACAATAGCACTGTTAGCATTTTCCTACAACTTGGCCTTGTTAAACTTAAATTAGGGGGAAATCCTATAATCTTATAACATTCTTCCCTTTGATGGCCTAATTTTTTGCAATTGTCGCACACTATATTATAGTCCTTCCTCTGTTTTGTGCATGTCCCATACTAATCTTTTGCACCAAAAAAGGTCAACTAATTAGATGATTGTGGAACTAGTGATAGTGCTGATTTTTTTGTCATTGTCTTCTTCAATGATCATAGCATATACTTGATTAATGGATGGAGTAGGATCCATGAGCATTATATGTGAACTAGCATGATTGTAGTTTGAATTCGGCCCCCATCAGGAACTTGAATTGTTGTTGTTGAACAAGATAATTGGAGTAATCTTTTAGGATATCCAAAGAAGGCAAAGGGGGAATCATTAAGGATAAATCCTCCCATAGATTCTTGAGTTCTGAATAATAATCTCCAACAATTAAACTCCCATGAGTAATACCATAAATCTCTTTTTTAATCAAGTATATTCTTATCCCTTCATATCCTTCCATACTATATAGGCATCTTGAGTATACGTGACCTTATAATCAACCCTTTTGCAACCATAGATGTGATCCAAGAAACTACTAGTGCATTGCTCCATTTCCATTGTGAATGAAGTGAAGAATCAAACTGCTCAACTTTGCAAGAACCATCCACAAACCCTTGTTTATTTTTTTGCAGCTAATGAATTAAACAAGGAACTATGCCAGATCTGATAGTTACTATAATATGTTAGTAGGTGAGGTGTTAACAAAACACCTGGAGAATCTGAAGCACTTAGGTAGAGTGGACTAGTGATATATATCGCAATCGAGGATGAAGAAATCAAATCTGAAGACATTTTTCTAACAATCTTGCAATAATTAAACTGATGAAGTAGCAGATGTACGAAACTGAGATAAAAATTGACCAAAAACACCAAAACACATATCACAAATAGCAACTTGAATAAGAATCTGATATCTCAAGAACCAATCGGATTAGAAGAAGGATGAGAGAAAAAATCTGACCAAACATAGAGCAATAGTGTCAGATATGTGACTGATTGGATCTTCCCGCTCTGATACCATGTCAAAAACCTACTTTGTGATCCGTTCGAGTTTCGGATGATCGCCATTGATGGAGCTCACAAACCAAACAAGTTTTGGGGGGAAGACTAAAACTACTATTTTTATCTAAATTTTGTATGAATTCAAAAGACTACATCCTCTTCTTCATTTATACAGTACAAAAGAAAAAATATCAATCTCGCGACACTATTATAATCTATCATTATAAACTTCACGTGCAATAACGCAATAACAGAAAAAACAATTTTTCTACTGTAGCAGTTGTTAATAACTATTTACAATTGAAACACTATAAAATTATCTCCAACTTCTTCTTCTCATCAATCTGTCAACACAGACTAGGTGTTTTTCCTAGTCTGCACGAGGTTATTTGTCAAACTTCATGCCCTTACACTCCTCAACAAAATGGACATTTGAATGCAAGCATAATCATTTTCTAGATATGGCCCATGCACTTCAATTTCAAATGTCTCTTCCATTTAAATTTTGAGGCGAATGTATCTTAATTACAATATATTTGATTAATTATACACCATCTCATGTACTTGCTAATAAAATCTCCATATGAGATTCTTTTTGGGCATGCTCCCTCTTATGGTCATCTTCGAGTATTTGGTTTGTAGGATCTAGAATGACACCAAAGGGGGGGGTGAATTGGTATATTAAATTCTTTTGTTCTTCTTAGCTTAATCTAGATGTGTTATGCGTAGCGGAAGCATACATATACAAATATAAACACAAATAGAGAGAAGAGTGAAAAGAAGAACAAACACAAGAACAAACGCAGGGTTTGTTATCGAGGTTCGGCCGAACTCTTTGGCCTACGTCCCCGCTCCGATCTTCTCCCA
>LTAE01003926.1:11223-22975 GCA_001647135.1 Pontederia paniculata | reverse complement strand
GTCGACCTCTCTATATCTTTGGTCGACCGTTTGTGCTCCACTGCTGCTCACATCCTCTCCTCCTCTGATACTGGTCGACTGCTTATATCCTTAGGACGCCCACTGCACACATATGGTTCTTCATGATATATATTACGTGTGCAGTGGTCGTCCATTCCTTCAGCTCAGGTCGACCGCTGTACTGAACTTGACTAAGTCCTGTTACAGAAATCAGCTCAAACAAGTTCATCAGTACAGACTGAGTTCACTTACAAATTTGTGATCATTCAAAATATTCTCGGGATCCTAGATTCGACATGGTTCTCTTTTTTATGCACACTATTCTTTTGCCACCAATGATGGAAAATTTGTAGCATGTGCACGAAGATATGTTTTTGTGAATTATCCCTTTGGAAAGAAAGGATAAAGCCTTTATAATCTTGAGAGTGAACAATTTTTTATCTCTTGTGATTTTTCTTTTTGAAGAGTCTATTTTGTCTTTTGTTGTTCCTTAAGAATGATTTATTTAGCAAAATGCTCATTTGTATATCGATTCAGTTGATCTTGTTTCTAGTCTTAAGAGGGAGTATTTGATCACCTCATCTCCATTTCCAAGTTCTCCACCAACTCATTTGGTGGGATCTCCTTCTAGAAGAATTGTGTTTGATTCTCTTCTATTAGCTTCATATTCATCTCCAATTTGTGATTCAACAGTTTCTAATATAAAAATCTCACATCCCTATGCAACAAAATATTGATCAAGTCCCCGATGATCAACACCTTCACCATCCATCTCGTACACATACCGCTACTAAATATTTGAAGGATTATGTGTGCCATATAATCTTATGTGCTTTTATGAAATCTTTTGGCACTCATTATCCACTTCAAAATTCTTTCTAATGAAAATTTTATCTCCTTATTGTAAGGCATTTACGTCCATCTTGAATCATCTCATGAACTCAAAAATTATACTGAGACACTCAAAGATTCGCGATGGTGTGCTACTATGAAAGATGAATTGAATGCTTTGGAAGCAAATAATACTTAAACTTTGCAATCAATCCCACCTAATAATTACCCAATTGGATGTAAGTGGGCAAATATCGAACATATGGTATTATTGAGCGTTATAAAGATCATCTTCTTGCCAAAGGTTTTAGTCAGATGAAAGACATTGACTATAATAAAACATTTGCCCCGATAGAATGCTTGTTACTGTTCACTGCCTTTTGGTTGTGACTTGACGCTAGGAGATACATCAAATGGATGTTCATAATGCTTTTCTGCATGACGATCTTGATAAAGAAGTATACATGACATCGCCTCTTGGTGTTTCTTCATCTTCTTCTAATTTGGTTTGTCATTTATGCAAGTCTCTTTATGACTTATGTCAAGCTTGCAGAAATTGATTTTCTAAACTCACTATAACTCTTATTCGATAGATTTTAAATAATATGAGGCTGATTATTCTTTTTTTACATATTCGTGTGGCTCAATTTTGCTGGCTCTTTTGATCTATGCAGATGATTTATTTCTCATTGGAAATAATGCATCATATCGTTCCATATTTAAAATGTAATTGCATCCTTATTTTCATCTCAAAAATTTGGATCCACTTAGATACTTTTTAGATATTGAAGTTATTCAAATGAATTCTAATTTGAGCATATGCCAACGAAATCATGCAATGGATATTTTATATGAACACAAGATGTCTAGAGTAAAATCTTCTACTTTTCCAATGGAACAATGACATTTTTGGCTCTTGCTTTTGGTGCTTCTCTCCATGATCTAGATCATTATCGTCGTCTTATTGGATGTCTCATTTATCTTACCATTACTCATCCTAAATTGTGCTACTTAGTTCACACTATCCCAATTCATGTATGATCTTAAGTCTCAACATTGTGATGTTGGCCATCGTATTCTTCACTACATTAAATCAGCGCCAGGTGCTACAACTTTTCTAAAGATAACTTGTCTAAAGTTAGTTGGCTACAATTATTTTGATTGGGCAAGTTGTCCCATCACTAGATGATCTACAATAGGATATTTCATTACCCTTGGTGGTAGTTCACATGCTCGCAGTTATTTTCACAACTTTGGGTTGTAACTATTTTCAATATCTCTTATCCAAGTTGGACATTCATAATATACAAACTCCAACTTGAGGGGGAGTATTAAATTATAGATATCAACCAAAGTTTTCAAACTCGAGAGTTTACGTAGACTCATTTTACGTTCCATAAACTCGAGACTTAAACTCGTAGAGTTTATGTACAAGGTTAAAAATATAAAAATATTAATACCATAAAGAATTTTAATCATAATTTTGTAATACATCATTTTAAAGCTTTTAAAACTTTGAACAGTTTCTAAGTTTGAACAATCAGATGTTATTGAGTATTGAATGACTCAAGCAGAATTAATACATTGAATATAGATTGAAAAAGAAATCATGAAAGCATAAGTGCATTTTGCATAATCATCAATTAGAAGGAGAAAATATATAAATAGATAGAGCATTTGAGAGGGAAGGTTCATAACTCAAAAGGTCAACTGATCTTAAGCTTGTTGCTTGTCGCCTCCTAACTTTTATCCAAACATGTAACTATTTATATTTTAAAATAACTATCAACATTTAAAATACTTATCATCATTAGTGCTTATCAAATATTTGTTATCAATCAAGTTAAACTGGCTCTAAATATAATGCCCACAACAAATTTTCAGTACATATATGAATGAAATGTTTACTTCAAAATTTTGACCATCATAAAAGTCTTCCACCATGATTAGATTCAATTCTTAGTGTCCTAATGACTTTTCTTAGTAGCATTTTGATAAACAACTAAAATTAAAATGAAGCATTAAAAGATTATATAATTCGTAAAAAATAAATAATTGCAAGGAAGGAAGAGTAGAGCAATCCCAAAGAAAAAAAAATAGTATACCTAACAACAACTAATATATCTAATAGATTCCTCATTAAATATTTTGGATTTAAAAACAAACTTAATTAGAATGAAGCATAAAAATTTCAAAGAAATTTGACTTCAGTATATTTTGTAAAAAGAAAGATCTAATTGTGACGAATGAAGAGAAAAATAAAGGGTAAAAAAAATTAATATGCATCCAAGAACTAGTAGATCTAATGTATTCCTCAATTATTACTAGGATATATAAAACAAACTTGAAACTAAATGAAGCAGATTCAATTGTGCAATTCATGTAATATATGAATCTTCAATTAAACATGGGAAAGTTAAATCCATATAACATATAGATCTAACATCTTATATTAGGGTCGAGCATGACATAACATAAAAGATTGGACCTTTGTTAATCTCCTTGGACGAGTAGTGTAGGCTCCTCTTAGGATTAGTTTGGTTAGCTGTATTTGCCATTACATGTAGATGTTTACGGCAGTTGTATTTCCCATGCAATATTTTTTGGTAAACACAATTACTGCATTCTACCACCTAGAAAAAGTTGAAGACATTATGGAAAGTTGACTGCAGAAACGTGTGGAAGAGTATGAGGTGGGGTCCACAGAATTAATGAGAAGGAAGAAAAGATCTATAAGAAAACGGTATAATATATTAAAAAATATATGTATACATTTAAGAAATTAATTGAATATGTAAAAGTTCAAATATAAAATTATTCATTGTTTTTTGTTTAAAACTATTTTATAAAAAATATTAAATAAGAGATAAAAAATGATATTTAATAGAACAAGTTAATATTAAAATAATTAATTATTTAAATAAAATATCTTATTTTTCAATTCTCATACTATCCAAGCATAGTACATTTAAAATAATAATTGCTTATACTAAATAAGAGATAAATCAAAATAAATAATAAAATATGAAATTTTATATAAATATATAAGAAATATTAGTAATTTTAATAAATTTTAAATAATAATTTATTTTTTAAAATAATATATATCATACCAAATATAATTTTGATGAGTTGAAAAAGGATAGTTCAATAATAAACAACATTGCAATAAAATGTTAATTAAAAAAGAATTACGATGAAATAAAATTTAGCACATAAAATGTCAAATAAAAGAATAAAAAATATATATATTTTAAAAAGTAACTTGTAAATATAAAATTATAATGTTAATAAAAATAAAAATAATAAATTTAAATATTAAATAATTAAATTAAATATAAAAAATTAGACGTATAGATCACTTTTTATTAACATAAGATAATATTTTTATTCTATTACACACTTACAACAAATTCTTAACTTTAACCAAACAACGTAATTCACTTTTTGAAATTACATTTACATCTATCTAAATTAAGAAAAAGCAATTCCCGTAAATATAAATTCTTACAGAATTTCCAACTATAATCATTTACATTCCGAATTTACGATTACGTCAAATCAAACTACCTCTTAGTGGAGGATCTCATCAACATGTCATGGTACATAAACTTGTGAAAAAGTTGCAAGAACTACGTGAAAAAAAATACAGAAACTATGCAAGAGATAGATCATGAGGAAAAAAAGCATGTTCCCAATCGTGGGGGAAGAAAGAAAGAGCAGAAAATATAAAATTTAATTAACCTTGCGAGTTGAGCAGGCCGGGACTTTTGGGCTCATCTGGGTTGTTACTATTAATTTAGACCCAAACATTGGGCCTTATGGGCTGAATTGAGAGGCTCGATGTGGCAAGACGTAGTAGCTTGTAGCACGCAGGGTCGTTGTTGCACTCCACCATTCATCGCGACCACATCCACATGGCCGAGACCGCCGCGATGACGACGTCTTCGGCGCCGACGAAGGGTCTCTCGTTCTCCTTAAAAATATGACCTCCGACTCAGCGGACACGCGAGGCGGTCGTCCAGCGCCTGTTGGATACCTTCACCGCCCAATCCATCATCTCCGGCCGCTATGGCCTCCTCCCGGAAGATGTGGCCAACCCCGCCTCCGTTCTCATCGAGGACGAGGCCTACTACGCCGCCGAATCCGCAGGTTGTGACGAGATCTAGATCCTCCGCCTCTACTCACACGAGATCGGCCGGCGGATGATCGAGTTCGCCAAGTCCCGGGTTTCTCTGAAACAGTGAGGAAACCTCGGCCATCTGGTATCTGTCTCGTGTCATCTGATGGCGTTGCCTTTCTTGTTGTTTTCTTTAGTGCAATCATGTTGTCTTCTTTTGTTCGGATTCTCTTTTTTTCCTTTGTACCGGTGGATGCATCCGAATAGGATATATGTGCAGTTGAATCAGAGATGAGGCAAGTTTCGGATTCACTAATGTGAATCTGTTGATTGTTCATATTTTAAATACATATGATGTTCACAAACTGTTCGCTGAATTGTCGTCGTAGGTATGTCTGATAACATAGTACAAGTTAATCAAATGCGCTAACTAAATGGGTGAACTATGTAGGAATTTAAGAACAGGAGATTTAAAATCCAATTTACTATTACTAATATGTTTTTTGGGCCGTTTGGTAATAAAGTGTATTTTAAAATGACAAAAGGAGAATTTTTGTATTTTAAAAAATAATTGTAGTGTGAATATTTGTTTTTTTATTAAACATGTGGAATTGTCTATTCTTTTAAAAATGATTAAAATATTTAATTTTTATCTGTTGAATAATAATCTTAAACTAAAATGTAGAATTAATCTTTTATACTCTATTTAGACACATTATTATGTGATCTCAAGGATAGAAAACTGCCACTGTGGTTCCCTGAAGTTAACTCATGAAGACTATAGTAATGTAAAGTTCTAGCACGATAAATGGCAATAAGACATCTATTGATCTTAACGAAACTAAGCATGACAAAGTTGTTAATTTATATGAGACTGAAAAAGACCCACACCAAATTTAGTAGAGCTTATTGTGAATGTCATTTATATTAAATATTATATCTGTCAATTCATTTATCATGCATTATTTCATTTAGTTCCATCTCAGTCTAATACTCATAATCCTTATATCATTTACTGAAAACAGTCTCTCACTTAGTATTAGGGTTTTACCCCATAAAAACTTTAGTATAGGTTTTCATTTCTTGCATCCTTTTCTGTTTCACTCAGTGGGCAAAATCAAAGTGGATCTTATAAATTCTTGTTTCGGTCGATCCTTCGTATCCTCTGGGCGTCCAATCTCACCAACACTATATTCTGAAAATTTCATTTAGAATTTTTTAGGAGGAAAATATTTTTCTTTCCTTTTCCAGGAGTTACAAGTTTTTAGGTACGAGAGACATAAGTGTGAAATTTTCCTATTGGAACTTTTCTGTTTTATTATGTGAAATACCAGAGCGACCATAAGTCATCGCAATAAAATTAGATATGTTCAATTCTAATTAAATAATAATTAAATATGTTCAATTCTTAGATTCAAATTCAAAAAGAAAGTCCAGAATTTAAATTTAAATTCAAATAAGTTAAATCTGAGAATTAATTAGATGAGATTATTTAGTTGGTTTAAATTTCAGAATTCAAATTTAAAATTTAAATTTGAATTAAACTAGGAAACCCTAATCCCTATGCCTATAAATAAGACCATAGAGAGCCCTCATAAATTTACTCTCTCTCAAAGCTCTAGCCGTCAGGTTTTCTCTCTAGGTAAGGTCTCTCTCCTAGATTTTCTCTCTTCCTCTTTCTCTCTTCCCTTCTCTCATCCTAGAACCATGCCTAAATATCTAGGAGAATGTGAAGGAGACCAAGAGCATTATAGGAGATCAAGGGGGCGTAGTTGAAGAACAAAGAACAACCCTACAAGATTTGGTATGTAAATAGGCGGACCCCTTTAGATAAATATGTTCATGTTGAATAAATTGCATGCTAGGGTTCCTGTTAATAAAAATTGTTAAGAGTATAATTTTAACCATGAATTAACCCTAGAAATACTTAGAATTAATCTTGCAAAAATATAAACGAATATAATGTATGTTTCTGCGACGTCACCGTGAAACAGGGTTTTACGACTGTGACTGCAATGTATTGACCGAGTGCGAACCTCGCAACCATGAGCCTGACGCAATGTGTCCCGTCACGGGCCGTGATAGGGACTTCACGGGCCGTGAAGTGTCCTGTCACGGGCCGTGAGATAGACTTCACGGGCCGTGAACCGGGAAGCACAGGTCGTGAAGATGGTCTTCACGCCCGTGATGCGGCGAAGGATTTCGGTCGCGGATCGTGTATGATGATTTACGATCGTGGACCTAAGATCACGAGCCGTGAAGGTTGGCCACGCCCGTGAAAGATACACCGCCGTAGACCGTGAAGAGGACAGAATGAAGGCCGACGATTTCACAACCCATCACAGGCCGTGAAGGGGACTTCACGGGCCGTGATGGGGACTTCACGGGCCGTGATGAGACGTCACGGGCTGTAAAGGGCAAGAACGAAGCACGTCAGACTGCAACGGAGTCACGATCGTAAGAGAGATACATCACGATCGTGAACGAGGCGAAGAACGAGATTTGAGGAAAGCTCGCGCCCATGAACTGGGTTCACGGCCATGAAAGGAACTTCACAGGTCGTGATGATACGTCACGGGCCGTGAAGGACGATTATAAAGGAACTGTAACGACCGTGATATGTACATCACGAGCCGTGAACCTGAGAGTCACGGCTGTGAGATGTACTTCACGAGCCGTGACCGGCTTGATGAAAAATAATGCTGATTCTCTTCTTAATTAATCCATGAATGATGAAAGATTAAGGAAGAAGTTATTTTAAAAAAAATTTATGTGATATTTAATCCTGTTTCATACTAAGGATGATGGATTATTCCTAATGATTAAGGATTAACTATGTGGACAAGATAAGGGGTCACCATGCTTCACCAAAATTAAATGAGGTCGCCATATATCGTTAAGTTTTGGGAGAGTAGTGATGTTTAAGATGGACGGGTAGGGCAACTACCACCCAGAAACGTTTATGTTGCTTGGCTTCTTCCCGCCCTGCAATGAAAAGATTTCTCGAGCATCCTATGTTGGTCATAGCTTGTGCACCCCATCGACCTATGGCGAGACCTCCAAGACTCATGAGCAATTCAAAGTCACCAAAGCAACCCTCAAAGTCATTTCAAAGGCATTAATAGAATAAGACAAAGAAAACAAAGATAACCATTTGGTCTAAATATTGCATTTGCATACTGCATTAGAGGATTAAGTTATTGATTGATGCTATTCATTGATGACTGATTGATGATGATGTAATAACTAAAGATGAAGATGAATAATGAAGTATGATAATGATAATGATGTGGAGTAATTGAAGTTTGGCCTTGGCCATAGCTTACTCCTTAAGTAAAGATAATAAATGTAGTGATTGATGTTTGGCCTAGCCATAGCTCACTTCTTATGTAAAGTATGCTCAAAGTGATTGATGTTTGGCCCTAGCCATAGCTCACTCTTGATGCTAAGTTATGAAAGATGGTCAAGATGTTAAGTATGAAAGATGTTAAGTTATTAAAGATGTTAAGTATGAAAGATGAAGTTATATAAGACGTTAAGATGATGTAAAGCTAAATATGATGATATATGAAAGCATGATAATCAAGATGATGAAAGACAAGTAAAAAATATAAGAAAGCTAAGGAAATGAATAATTGACCTTTTGATTTTATCATTAACTTATTCATGTGCTTTTTATTTATCATGTCATGTTTGTCTATTGATTGTCTTACATACTAGGCTTCATAGCTCATAGATACTTCTCTTTCCTGTATTGGATCTTGCATGTGAGTAGTCTACAGTATCGCATGATGCTCGTGGTGGCTGACTTTGCACATGTCTAGTTGATCCTACTAGTGTCTCTTTCTTTATTCTTTCTATTGAGTTGTTCTAGTTAGACTTTTGAAACCATTTATTTGATTTAAGACTTTCGTATATTTTTCTAATGTTATAGAAAGAGTTTTGGATTTTCATAAAGTTTTAATTATTCCGCATAGTTGACCAAGTCTTGTTAGTCAACATTTTAGTCAAGTTGAAATGAAGTATGTCGTAGCGCACCCAGGAGGGCATTCTGCCGCATGGCGGGGTGGTCTTCTGGGGTGTTACAATTAATATTTATGTTAATCATATGTTGGAAAGGGAATAAGAACTGAGCCGGTAGTAAGAATAAGGTCATTAGACCAATTCAAGTGCAATATAGGTAGCTTATCATGTGGATCATGGGCCCAATGGTTTTCGTGTTGATGTTTTTTCCCATTTTGGTTGGATGTACGATTGATGCTTTTCGTTTTTCAGATCAAGCTCTATTCTAGTCAATTATCCCGTCTTCTGAAACATGTTTGCTTATTATCAAACGATGATGACAGAATAGCATCCTTGGTGTTTCACAGGTCATAAATGGCTTGATAATATAATTTTATTGTAACTGAAAGGTAAGTAGGTTTAGGAGGCAGTTTGATGTTGATTACTCATCTCTAGGATTTTATCTTCAACATGTGAATATTTTGTGACTCCTTTACAATGGTGAGGAAATGACAATTATTTTTTGAGAGGAAATGACAATTATGCTTAGGAGAAAAGAGTATTTAGAATGTTTGTGTGATTGTGTATCTTCATGGTTCGAAACAGGGACATGAATTAAATAGGCTGCTAGTGACTTTAACTTTTACTTCTAATATAATACTTTCTGAATATTAAGCCTTTTGAGAAATCAGACTAGAATGGAGATAAAAATATCATGTAGCTTGGCCGTTTTGCAAGGCTCTAAGTTTTAGCTGTTGCTGTTTGTTTGGTCATAAAATTTAATTTATCGTCTAGCTTCTCACAAGATGTTATGTGCTAAGGTGGGACTTCAATTCTTCTATTCTCTTGGCCACATATAAGCACCTGGAAACAGTTCACGTAGCAGAACTGCACAAGTTCTTGTAATTTTCTGTAAAGCATCAACCTGTTCTTGACAATCCTGCCTCGGCATATTGTCCTGGAATTGGAATCCGATATTTATTACCCACCCTTTCTGTTCTAGAAAAAAAAAAGAATATGATTTGCCTGCTAGAGACAATTTGAGGATGAAGAGAGCTGTGGCAAAATCCCTGAATATGAGATCGCCTAGACTATAGAGCTAATACTTTTCCCTTAATCATGTAGTCCTCATCACAATTGACTGCTTACAATGTGACCTATGTCAAAATGAGCAATGTGACTTGAGACTGAATTGATTCCTCATATATAATACTCTGTTTGTGTAATGGCTTTCTGGATCCATTCCGCTAGTTTGGTTATGAGAAAAACAATTCATAGTTTAGCTTGTATGTTAACGACAAGAATACTTTCAGCATAGATCACGAATTTTGTGTTTATGTGGACTTTGGCATGCTACAGACAACTGATCCTAAAGGCTACTTAATCAACCTTGCTGACCCTAGAACGCGGCACTGTACTATTTTGCAGCTTTTGTTCTGCAGAGTATCTTCTCTTTATCATTGTTTTTATCTAATCCAGTTTCTAGTTGACATCAGCTATGCTAATCTAACCACAGCAGCATATTTAAAGTAATTGGATTGTCTAATCTGGGTGTACATAACCCTCCCCTTTGCAGAAATGCTCAGGAACATATGTTGAGAATTATTAAATACTTCTTTCTGAGCACGATCACAATTATCTAGTGCTATATATCTTGGTTGTTATCTAAATCTGATCCAAGGCAATTTAAATGAGTTGTTGGATATTAGGTTAAGGTGCTCTTTGGTTACTCTTTGAGACAAGTTTGCACATGCTAACTCAAAAATGAAATAGAACATCTCAACATCAACACCATCTACTCGGTCTCCATCAGATACCAACATAGAAACACAACATACGCTGGCCTCGAGTGTCAGGGGTCAACATCCATAATTTTACCATGTCCCTTCAACATCCATTCATGTAGAGAGTCAAAAGACCACAAAGTTTGATGTAATGAGAAGCACGAGTTTAGAAAGTTAGGTTTCCATATCTTCCATTCCTTGAAAAAGGTTTCTTTTTTGCTGATGTTGTGTGTGCTCAAAAATAGAAGTGTTGCTTCCCCTTTCAATATATGTGGTTTTGCAATATTGCCTTTTGCTATTGTATTCGCTTTTTGGTGGTATCTTCAAATTGCAAGCACTAAACCAATGCACTAAATAATCTTTGCACGAAAAGATGAGTCATTGGAGGCAATTGTTCCAGATTCCTAAAAATATCATATATATTTTTTACATTGTTCCAAGTTTAATTATAATACCAGTCCTACCCTGTTCCTCCCTTTCTAGAACTATATCATGCTTTAGTTCCGCAACTGTTCCCTGTACCCAGCAAAAAAGCGGGACCGAAGAAAGCGGATACAACAGCAGCTGCCCAAGAAGAGGTACTTTGAACACCCCCCAACAAAAAATTAGCAGGAAACAAAACCCAAGGGAAGGACAGAGAGAGTGGAAAAGAGAGCTTTTCTAGTGCTTGGAGTTGCCATTCCTCATGGCCGGGGTCCAAAGGTCAGCACCGTTGATGTTTGCCACATGCTCTGTGCAGGCCACTGGGACTAGGCACAGCCCTCTGCTCCTCAGATCAGAGCTTCTTCCTCCATCCACCTTCAAGTAATTAACATTGGCTTAAGAAAACAATTAACTTGTAAGATTAATTAAGCATATATGTTAGCAGGATTTCTCGGAGTTATACATGCAGGAGATGGTCAGAAGATGGCAGGCGTTGCAGGTACGGAGAGCTCAGAACCTGCCAGAAATTAATACAGGAATGAACATAATAGAGAGAGAGAGAGAGAGAGAGAGAGAGAGAGAGAGAGAGAGA